>KQ995695.1:259074-301610 GCA_001598015.1 Dorcoceras hygrometricum
ACTTATGGCTCAGAAATTCTACATTAGGCCCTTTTTTGCACTTAATCACATGACTACTGAATTCAGTATCTAGCATATAGCTCAATATGAAGGGGCAATCTCCATCCGGACAACTGCTCACCTTACTCATATGAAAGAGCATCTAACACACAGTCAGTTGCTCACATTTCCCATATGAAAGGGCATCTAACACACAGTCAGTTGCTCATCTTTCCCATATCGACCGTCTGTTATCTTTGCTATAATTCTTAGAGTTTGAATATTTTACTGCTAAAAAATTCTCTTTAAACTGCTTTTTCTTGGATCTGAATCATCTCGCAGAAAACAACCATGGTTCGCTACTTTAAACTATTTTGACATTTAAAAGCTTACTGGGCGTACAGTGGAACTCAAACTAAGAAACTTAGAACAACGCAGGCTATAGGAACAAAGAACATATAGCCGAACACTAAACTGAGGAACAATGACATAAGATCTTATATAATCGGAAACGGATTCGTATTATACCTTTGAAAGAAAAGAATTAAGCTTAGAGTTAAGGAATTCGTCCAGAATGGACTAAGCTGGATTCAACTCAGAGACATAACATAAGCTTAATGATAGGAAATCAGATCTCTCTGGAAGAACAGATCTCTCACAAGAAACAAATTTATATCAAGATTAAAAGTTTCATGATTAAATTGAAGGAACTTAGTTTATTGATAATTATGAGGAAATGGGACAAAACGTGAGAGTCCATCATATAAGAGAGTCCATCATAGACCGGCTTAAATATGACTTGTACCGGCTAGTCTAACTAAGGGCCGTTGATTTATCTTTGGAAGTTGGTTTTTAAGTGGGTCTTAGCCCCTCCAATGACCTGGAAGCACTCTTAGAGAATGTTAGTCCGTGACTTCTAAATTGATCATAAAACAAAAGTTTATTCGATAAGATCATGAAGCTAAGGGAATTTAAATATTATTTAAAATTTCCTACCTTCCATCAATAATGAGTGTACGTCGATGCTGCTTACATACATAGCACGACTCATATTATTGGGGGGATTTGTGTGTCGGAAAGCTGTCCACGACATTGACACTTGCTGTGAGTTGGATGGAACTCCCATGATATTGGCTCATATTATTGGGGACGTTATGACGACCGTCCATTACAACTCAATATTGATGAGTCATCTTGACACGTTATAGTAATCGGTGTTATATTATTGGGCCCTTACTGGACATGAGGTAAATACATGGAGGTTGCACCTGTTACAATTGAGCTCTACCTTTTGAGGATCATGGTTGGTTGATATTATTCGGGACCATGATTTCTTGATTTGACTCTGTGTACCCACTAAGGAAACTAGCTTTCTCGATTTCATTAGTGGGTGGTAAGATCGTTAAAATAGTGGAAGGATAATTCATAAAACTAAATGATCTTGTTTTACGTCTTAGCGTTTTTCATGAATAGTCTGTAATGCATGTCTGTTTTTCCTTTCAGTATAAACAGCTATAATTATTTCTTAGATCAAAAATCCACTTGCTGCTATACTGGATAGCAACAAATTCACTGGCTTAAAATATCAAGATTGGCTCCGCAATCTTAAGATTATGTTTGCTTCGGAGAAACTTTTCTACACGCTAAAGAAGAGCCCTCCGAAGAAGGCCCCTACAAATGTCAGTCCTGAGGAGTTGGCAAAACTAGGAAAATGGTGGGATGACGAGCTTAAAGCACGTTGCTACATGATGGGATCAATGTGCAATGAAATGCAGCGACGATTTGAGAAGATGGAGTATGCTGCTGACATAAACTTTCATCTCAAGGAGCTGTATGGGAAGAACTCTCAGACAGAGAGATTCACTACTGTCAAGGAGCTCATGACGAGTCACATGCGCGAGGGAACTTCGGTCCGCGAACATGGGATCCGTATGATTGGGCTCATTGAGAAGCTAGTGGGCTTCAAAATCACGCTTCCACATGAGCTGTCTGTGGATCTGCTTCTCTTCTCCCTCCCTGCTGCGTTCAACCCCTTTTTGGTCAACTTCAACATGAATAAGCTGGATGCCACCCTTGAAGAGGTGGTAAACATGTTTGTCGTGTTTGAGGGGACCATAAAGAAGGACAAGCCCGTCCTCATTTTGGGCTCTTCTTCCTATACGAAGAAGGGGCCCAAACGCAAGGATAAGAAGCGTTCTGCCCTTGCGAAGGAGGAAAAGCCCGTCAAGAAGCCCAAGGCAAGGGCTCCGAAGCCGAACAAATATGAGGACGTTTGCCACCACTGCCACAAGCCTGGGCATTGGAGGAGGAACTATCGGGATTACCTCGAGCAGTTGCGAACTGCAAAAGATATATTCTACATTGAAATAAATATATCTCTTAACTCGACTTCTTGGATACTGATACCGGATGTGGATCTCATATCTGCAATGATTTGCAGGTAATGACAAGAAGTCGGCGTCTTAGGGAGGGTGAGACCCACTTGAGGCTTGGCAACGGAGCAAGGGTTGTGGTCGAAGCTATTGGAGATGTCTATTTATTTCTTTCTTCAAATTATAAGTTGTTGTTGAGAAACGTTTTATTTGTTCCCGAATTAATAAAGAAAAGTATTTCCGTTTCTATGCTTGATAGTGATGGATATTCTTGTCATTTTGCTAATACGATTTGCAATAATTACAAGAATGAATGTTTAATTGGAATTGGGGAACGCAAAAATGATCTGTACAACTTAAAATTGAGAGAATTTCCAACTCACGATGTGAAAACACATACAACAACAATCAAAAGGAAAAACGATAGTCTGAACCCGGCACAACTTTGACATGCTAGGCTAAGTCATATTTCCTTAAATAGGATGAACAAGTTGATTAGGAGCGACATGTTTAATATGTCTGATATTAACTCCTTACCAACTTGTGAATCATCTCTCAAGGGAAAAATAACAAAATTTCCCTTCACGGGCAAGCCTGAACGTGCTCAAGGCCTATTGGATTTGATCCATATTGATGTGTGTGACCCACTTAGCATTGGTATTAAGCCCGATCACACCTACTTCATCAACTTTACCGATGATCACTCTAGGTATGGGTACAGTCTGAATCCTTTGAAAAGTTCAAGTAATTCAAGGTTGAAGTAGAAAATCAACTTTATTAAAACACTTCGATCAGATCGAGGTGGAGAATACTTGAGTACCGAATTTCAAGACTATCTTAAGGAGAATGTGATTCTCTCATAGTGGACCCCTCCGGCCACACCACAACTAAATGATGTAGTGGAGCGTCGTAATCGAACATTGATGGACATGATTTGATCTATGATGAGTTTCACTGAAATTCCTACCTTGTTTTGGGGCTATGCACTCGAAACAGCGGTAATGTTGTTGAACAATTTTCACACCAAGACAGTGGATAAAATTCCATGTGACATATGGATGGGCAAGCCACCCAATTACTCGTACTTGAGGATTTGAGGATGTCCTACTTACGTGAAGCAAACAGTGGGAGATAAGCTGGATAATAGATCCATCTTATACTACTTCATTGGGTATCCAAAGAATTCTATTGGATACTCCTTCTACTATCCCAATAAAACAAAAGTGTTTATTTCTAGAAATGTCACCTTTCTGGAAAATGAATTTCTACTTGATATAAAAGGCAAGATAATAGAACTCGAATAAGTTCGAGAACCAACTGAAGTACCAAGTGAATCTCCCACACCTCAAGAGTCAATCCTTGATATGGACACACCTAGGAGATCTGAAAGGGTTTTTAGGTCTCCTGTTAGATATGGTTTCCTGATTGAAGATTATCAAAGTGATCAAACTACTGGATGTGATCCAAGAACTTTCAAGGAGGCAATTTTCGATGCTGATTCTAATTTGTGGCTTGAAGCAATACAATATGAGATTGACTCGATGCATTCGAACCAAGTTTAGGCTCTTGTGAATCCTCCCGAAGAAATAGTTTCTATTGGGTGCAAATGGATATACAAGAGAAAACTTGGGCCTGATGGTAAGGTACTAACCTATAAGGTGCGACTGGTGGCAAAAGGTTACACTCAAAGACAACGTGTTGACTATGATGAAACCTTTTCACCAGTTGCAATGTACAAGTCGATTAGAATCCTGCTAGCCATAACCGCATGGTATGACTATGATATATGGCAAATGGATGTGAAAACTACGTTCCTTAATGGAACATTAAAGAAGAGATCTATATGACGCAGCCTGAGAGTTTCACATTCGTAGGAAGTGAGCATAAAGTATGCAAACTTCAGAGATCGATCTACGGTCTCAAGCAAGCATCGAGAAGTTGGAACCTGAGATTTGATGAAACAACTAAATAATTTGGTTTCATCAAAAATCCCGATGAGTCATGTGTGTACAATAAGGTAGTTAAGAATGTTGTGACATTTCTTGTACTTTATGTTGATGACATTATACTAATTGGGAATGATGTAGGAATGCTGCACTCAACTAAAGTATGGTTGTCTAGTAGATTATCGATGAAGGACATGGGTGAAGCATCCTATATTCTGGGAATACAGATCTATAGAGATAGATCAAAAAGGATGCTCAGACCCACCCAAGCGACCTACATCGATACCATACTTAAGAGGTTCTCTATGAAAGTGTCCAAGAGAGGACACCTACCTATGTGCCATGAGGTCACTCTATCTAAGTCTATGTGTCCGAAGACTGATGATGAGATAGAGAGTATGACACATGTGCCATGTGCCTCGGCAATAGGTAGTATTATGTATGGTATGATCTCGACTAGATCGGATGTTGCATATGCTCTGAGTGTCACGAGCCGCTACCAAGACAACCCCGGCCAATTGCATTGGAAGGCTGTGAAAGATATTTTTAAGTACTTACGAAGGACTAAGAATATGTTCATTGTCTATGGGGGTGGTGAACTGAAATTGGAAGGCTACACTGATTCTAGCTTCCAATGCGATGTGGATGACTCGAAGTCAACCTCTGGATTGTAATCATGCTCAATGGTGATGGTGTCTCTTGGAAGAGTTCCAAGCAAGACACCATCGCGGATTCAACCACTGAGGCTGAGTACATCGCAGCATCAGCTGCTGCTAAAGAGGCGGTTTGGATGAGGAATTTCATCCAAGAGTTGGTCGTGATTTCTGAAGGAGTTGGTCCAGTCCCGATGTACTGTGACAACACGGATGCCGTTGCACAAGCAAAGGAACCTAGGTCTCATGAAAGATCCAAACACATACTGAGAAAATACCAAATAATCCGGGATATTCTGCCATAGGAAAAATCTTCTAAAATGGATGTATACAACGGTGAAGTATTCGAAGGTTAAAATTGACACGATGGAAAGCAATTAAACTTTTATTAGATTCCAAAAGGGAAAATATATTGGTTACATGTGAGTGTTTAACATTTGAATAAAATGTTTATTCGAAACCAAGGCTAAGACATCTTTTCTATTCATCAACAATCTCTCCCTCACCCACGGCTTCTACAGGAATCTCCACAAGTCCTTCGTCTTCCGGATTCTCCTCCGGTTCTTCTTTCCATTCATCATCAAATGTCACACCGTTGTCTTCTTGCAGATCCTGAATTGTTTGGAGTAGGCTAGCTTTTTCCTCTATTAGGGCCTCGATGATTAGTTGTTGTTCTTAGATCGGATCTTCGGTCTCTTGGATGCGAGCTTGCAATGTTTGACGGCATTCCAAGTGGCTCTCTCTAATCTGTTGTTTCTTTACTTTCATCCTTTCAATCTTCTTGGACATACAACGGCCAATCTCAGTGTGTCCGGAAGTAGTCGTGTGGGAAGCCTCTAATGCCACTTGGTTACTTTTATATTCCTTCTTGGCTTCAACCAACTGAGAGGTGCGACAATCGATGTTCTTATAGTACAAGGTCACGACATTTTGTAGACCACAATTATCATTTCTCAGTAGTTGTAATTCTATTTCAGGGCAGGATACTTTGTTTGAAAACTTTTCTTTTGTGGCAGCCGATTCTCGTCTTTCGGTTGCTAACTGGCCCTAAGATTACGAATCACACGACTTTGATTGTCAAGGGCTAATTGCTTCACACGAATAGCGGCCACTGCACGAGTACGGGGAATGAAAGGAGCCATTTCTGAAATAAATAATTGGAAAGACTTAGGATCTTGAATGATGGATATCCCATGATTGTGGATATCAGTAGTAGGAATCACAGAATAATTGATAGACTTGGAATCAAATTTCTCTATGAGAAGTTATGAAACTTTTCGAAAAATAGCAAAAACGTTATTTCGGAGGCCTAAACGAAGGAATCTGGTAAAAATGGGTAGCGTCACGATGTAGGTGAGTTTTACTCGTTCGCCCATTGCGGGCACGGGTCAAAACTTCTATACTTGTGGGCTCCTAGCCGGATTATGAACCTGGCTAGCTCTGTTACCACTAAAATGTCACGCCTCGAAATCGAGACACATGACATCGGCGATGTTACAGTCATACATTGTAAAACATCAAGCTTCGTAGTATAGATAAAAAACTAGTCTATTACATAATTAAAACTTATCGTCTTTACAACTTTGAATAATAGAATTGCGGAAGCGAAATAATAGAATTTAAGGACGTCTTCACCAGCCCCAGAACATGTCTTGCTCCTCTTCTTCAATTTTCTCTTCATTCTTCTCTGGGTGAAACTAGGGGTGAGTGTTTGGAGAAACACTCAGCAAGTGGAGGAATCATTTGAGTATAACAACTTCATACATAGATTTATACTGAATTTGAAAGGCATCATGAACAGTAACAGAGAACAAGTAGCACTGATATATATTTCGTTTTTATGGTTTACTGACCAGTCCCTAATTTTTACTCTTCTAAGGGGGTGGGGCCTTAATCATATCATATGTTTCAGAGTGTAGAATTTTGTAGACCCATATCACGATAGTAATAACACTGCTAGAAATAGAGCATGGATCATAACATGAACTTGACACGAAACAAATTCTCAAACGATGATTTAAGAAAATAGGGCATGGATGAACATAATATATTTTATTTGAAATGAATATACTAGCAAAAACCCACTACCTTGGAATCTTGAACAAAATGTGGACGAAACTTGGAGTTCTTTGGACAAAACCTTGCACGAAACCTTAGGCAACACTGGCAGAACTTGCACTCGAAACTAGCAGCTCTCTCACTCTAAATATCAGAAGGTAATGAGTGTGTTGGTGTGTTTCCTCTTGTTCAAAGCAAGGTATTTATAGGTGAAGGATGGGGATGTGAAAGGCCAACCTTAATGGCCACATTTTAATGGTCATAATGGCCATAAAATATGAATATGTGGGATATAAAGGGGGCCAAAATGGGTGTTACAAATTGATAATTGATCCTTCAAAATTTGAATTCATTTGAGGTTGAATTTGGTACATTATTGAGTCTCAATGCATGCTGAATAATCTAGGATGTTACAAATTTGAAAAATGTAGGTTACAAAGGATTGAATGCTTGCATGATGATGTATATATATTTTTTATTTTCTTTTTACTCGCACCAAAAGTTGTATTGACAACTAATACTCTGGGTTGAGAACTCTCTCCCCTTTAGTTATATTTTTCTTCTCCTCCTCCCTTCCCTCATCGCCATCGCACTGCCGCCGTCGCCGCCCGCCTTCGATGTCCACCGCCTCCGTCGGAAGTTGTTCCGACCATATCGGCGAGGAGATTCCGTTCGCAAAACTTTCGTTGGTTTTCTAGTGCAAACCAACGAAGGAATTGAGATTCCGATCGTGGACCGGATTAGAAGGTCGGAGTTGTTCAACCGTTGAAGTGTCAATTTCCTCGTTGAACTGATCGGAGCCAGGCGTCTAGACGCCAGCAAGGTAACCTTCTAAACATCTTATGCATGTTTAGATTATTATTTAGTATATTGATCGTTCCCGGGCTTCAAAAATTTTAAACTTCCGCTGCCCCCCGGGAGCGGGATCCGGATCCGCCCCTACGCCAGCATCTTGTTCCCTTTGCTTTACGTTGAAAAGCTTCAACGTCATCACGGGTTGTTTCTTGCTACTGGAGAACTGAAGGAGGAGCGCCCGGATGAAGTCCATGAAGCTCCAATACTCCCAGCTGGGAGGAGGTTAAATCATTTATATGCTGACTTGACCAGGGTGTTCAGGAACACTCGCACTTGATCGGATCAGCATACTGATGCAGAAGTGCTGCATTCTCAAACCTTGAAATGTGCTCTTCAGAATCTCCTGTCCCATCACATTCTCCCACATTAGCAACTTGAAATGCAGATGGAGCTCGGTGACCAGTACTTCTGTTGAGAAAGGGATGGCCTGAACAGGTGGTGGAGGGGGACCCGAGCTCCTTTCTTCTCTAAGGCGCGACACTTCTTCCCGAAAACTTTCTAATCTCCTCCACCTGTGGATCAAGAGGTGAATTGGTCTTTGAACTACGAGCCAATATTGTTCTGGCTACTAAGTGCGCAATCTGAGCAGCTGTAACCCGAGGTAATTCTCGGTACTACCATTATCTATCGTCTCCTGCAGTATTTTCCTTATTTGTGGTGTCTTGTCTTTTCTCTATATCAGTTCTCATAGATGACGTCAATTGATGTAATCGAATTTCACCCAGTCAATGAGCTGCCACCATGTCAGCTCCTCAGGTTCGGAGGTCGAGAGGTTGGTCCACAGGGAAAAAGGTGAGTGAGCTTAATTATCTCTTCTTAGCATCCTGCAACCACCTACTCCAGGTTATTCTCAGGTTGGGTCCCAGGGAGGATACACCTCGGAATAAGCCTGGTAATTGGATGGTCGCGTACATCGGGCGATCTGTCATCACAGACCGGGAACTCTGTCCTCAGTAGGAAACACCTTGAGGTACCTAAAACCACAGACATTAGTCAGAGGACGTCGGAAGTGTTTCCAGTGAAGCCCCGCCGATGCTTAAGTCAGCTCAAGTGATCGAGATGAAGTAAGAGTATATAGAGCTGAGAGTGTATGAGTATGTTCTCCTGTGAGCCGAGACGTACCTGGCTAGGTGGTTGTGTGTATATTACCTGGGTAATCATGAGTCGGAGTGGGCTTTGCAGACGTTCTGTGCACGCTACAAATCATTCACAAGTATGGGTCATGCAGATTTTGTCAGTATTGACAAATCATGTGCTAAACAAGAGGGTCAAGTGATTGTGATGAGAGGTTTATCAATGTCAGACCTCTTATCCCGAGGTCGCGTCGTTAAGTTGAATGGTGAAAAATCGTCACGCCTTGAGTCCTAGGTTACCTATAGTTATCCCTCACGACGGATCTTGGATATCGATAGAGTGTTAACAAGGGCGTGTTTATTGAAAATAATAGGATGTGTTCGGATATTTGTTCGGACCTCTTCCCCTAGATGAGAGATCGAGTGTGCTCATGCCTCGAGTCCCGAGGTAGTGAATTAAAAATCAAATAAGCTACACAAGAAAAAACATGAAAGAAAATAAACCATATGTGTGTATGTATGTAAAAATCAAATAAGCTACACGAGAAAAAACATGAAAGAATATAAAAAAAAATATATATATATATATATATATATATGTAAAAACTTGATATTGTGGGCGTCCACAATGGGCGCCTGTGTGAGCGTCTGGAGATGCTCAGCTGAACATCTTATGAAATTGCTAAGATGTTCGGCTGAGCATCTCCAGGCGCCCACATAGGCGCTCATTGTGGGCGCCTATAATATCGGGTCTATATATATGTATGTATGTATATATAAATATCAAATAAGCTATAGAAAGAATTCCACTGGTTTACTGAATAGGAATTTTAAAGTTAGTAAAAATATTGTGTGGGTTGTGATAAAAATATAAAAATTTTATGAAAAAGGTAAAAGTATAATGTATATGCAAATTACTTAATGAGAGTGAGCCACAAGATTTTAGAGCCATTGGGAAGAATGGCACTCCAGAGCAACCTTCTGTACATGGCAAATGTCAATTCAATTTCCAATCCTCCAAGAACCCAATCACGGGCCTCAGTTTCAGTTCCATGGGAAGAACAAGTTCCTCCAAATGCCGTCCGCAGAAGGCGTTCTCCTTCGTGGCGGGGAGGCTTCAGCCTCGGAGTAGACTTGGGATTCTCCCGAACTGGACTGGCACTTAGCAAAGGCTTCTCGATTCGCCCTTTAACGGTATTCCCACATTCTTGATGTTCTCGTGTGTATATGATTGTATTTGCGAGATGGGCTCATTCCATTTCGGTTCAGGTTTTGGAGTTGAGAGGGCAAAAGCTTGAGCTCCGGCTTCTTGATATCGCTGAAAACCAGGTCAGGGATTAAAAGACTTTGCTTCCGAATTTAGTTTTCTGGCCCTTTTGTTTCTTTTCCTTTGTTAATTACTGCCTAATACTATCGAGTATGCAGTGTTTATATAAAGATAATTTTTTTTTTGGGCAATGTTAAGGAAGTTGATGAGTTTATAGTGGGGCTTCCTAAGTCAAGTGATGGCAAGGAGACCGATCAGTCGAATAAGGTTCGCAGTGTTGCCGGTAGGCTTGCAGTTCGAGCCGCTGAAAGGTACAGCATTCTTCTTTAGTATTTGGCACTGTATTTATCAACTGACAGTTTTAGAAGGCGCTGAGACTGCGCAACAACGTATAAATTCAACTGGGGCTGTAGTATAGTGTTAGAACATGGACAAACATGTTTCGGAGAAGGTCTAATGTTTGCCCATCACCCGCTTAGGTCCCTCTCTCCTGAGTTGACATGTATGAGTAGATTTGAGCACAACTAGGAGTTTTAAGTTTGTTGATTGAATGCATTGAATGATGCATAGGCCTGCTTTGATGTCCTAGTTCTGCAATTTCTCGAGGAGTTGACATGGCTAATAATTGTGGGATTGAAAATGAATCTTTTTGGTTATTAGTTGCACACTTGAATCAAGTTAACTTTACTGCCTCCTGCACTGGTTTTGCATCTCTGACTAAATGATTGCTGGTCTTGCTAATCTCAAGTTATGCTATTTAGAACATTGGTGTATCAATCATAAGCCTCGATTTTGTATCAGGGGATGGAGGGTATACCTTCAGGATGAGCATGGAACATCAACTGAGGCTGTTGATCATATGATTTCCCAGTAATTACCGCTTCATCTTGGTATCTTCCATATAGTTAATGCCTAGATAGGTTGAATGTGTTTTTAATTCGTTAGGGAAGTTACTTTGCAAGAGGTGAAGACTTTTGTAAATCTCAACTGATTACTTTAAAACTCGTGTGACTGCTT
Organism: Dorcoceras hygrometricum; assembly: GCA_001598015.1. NCBI lineage: Eukaryota > Viridiplantae > Streptophyta > Magnoliopsida > Lamiales > Gesneriaceae > Dorcoceras > Dorcoceras hygrometricum. The sequence goes on from KQ995695.1 coordinate 270,295, forward strand.
AGTCTTAAAAAAGGCTTATGTGGTGTGGCCGACACCAGTAAGATTATCATAAGAAAGTTTTCTCAAGTAAAATTGTATCTTCTCTTAGAATAAATACATTGTGTTTCTCTTTCGAGATTTTGTGCTAGATTTTGCAATATTTTTTTAGAGAACTAGAAGTTGCAATTAACTGTTTTCTATTTGTAATTTCATTTGTAAGCGAAGGGATGCTCGATGCACTCTGAATTTAGCCTTCATGCCCCTCATTGAGGTGAAACAGAAGAAGGTTAAATTTGGAGAGCAACTAACATTTCCAAGTTGAACGTGCGATTGGCAAAGGAGGGTGATTCACTCAAGTCGAATTGATGATGTTGCATGACTATAATATACTATTTTCTTTTTCTTTTGGTTTTTGGGCACCTTGGAAAGTAATGATATGACATTTTACTTCATGAAAAAAATATGGACGACACCGCATCTTATTTGTTCGTCTTGACATATTAGGGGTCTTAGTAAATCTGCTCGTCAGGGGAACATTGATGCCTATGCTGCTGTGGTAAGCATTTAACACATATTCTCTTTTTAGTATCATTTCATTCCATCTATATTTGTCCTTGATTACTTCATTTATTTTTCAGTTAAAATCCCATTATGTGAACATTTATTACTATAACTAAGTGACTAACTAAAACTTGTAAATATGGCATAAGGATTTTGTGTGTGAAATGTGTTCTACTGTATATTCAAAACTTTTTTTTTTGGTGGAATATCATGAACAAATACAACATATGTATGGGCAGATCGAAACAAAAGAAAACATGAGAATAAAAGACATTTTAGTGACTGAAAAAACGATAATCTTCTCATATCATAACATAGTACAACAGGCCTCAATATATTCAAAACCAGCAACCCTAACTTATTGATATAATATTAACCTAAAAGAACATTACACATTAGGTATAAAATGTTTCCTAATACCTCTGTACCTTAAGTTATATTTTATTTCCATTTCTCTACAATAATCCTGGCGATGTTATGTGGATTATTTAGGATAGAAAAGACTACTATCTCATCATTTATATCTTTATGAGAAGAATGAAACTGAAATAGACAATTAATGTCCTCGAGTTGGTATCTCAGAAGTGCTATCGCTGAATAAATAATATAGATTATCTTGATCATACTTATATCAGACTAAGTAAGTTTGAATATTGTTGTACTTGAGACTAACAGAACATTTAGTCATGGCCTTTACTCAACCTCGACCGGTTTTTCAATGACTATACTGGGTTCTGATTCATATAAGCTTTGAATTGTTAGAGTTGATGCTTGAAAAAGTCAAACTGTTGAAATGGGAAATGATTAACCTGCCTCATCTGTATGTTGTTGAAAAAAGTAAAATAAATAAATCAATGTGAGTCTAGGTCAATGGGCAAGTGAACATCGTTGGAGATTTCTTGAGTTAAATTTGAAATTGTCATTCTCGATCCTAAAGAGGTTCAGGTCGTGCCAACTTTGTTGAGCAGCACTCACAACTAAATCACGCTCTGCCGATTGGTATTTTGAATGCATATTTTGATGAACAGTTCACTCGTCTACTTCAAATGCTTATTTTGAATAAGATTGGTACTTTCTTGCTGCACATTTGAATGAGATGGTACAATTATGGTTGCGCCATATCAGCATGTGATCAGTCCATTTTCTTTTATTTGATTGCAGAAGGTGCTTGAGAGATATTTTTCAGATGCAGGACATGGTACTGAACTTGTTGTTCCGAAGCAGGTTGAACTCCAAAACAAGCTGCGAAAAGGTCCACCAAAGGACTTAGATTTTTTTCCAGAGGAATAAATGAGCCTGCTTCGGAAAGATCACACAAAGGACTTCCATTTTTTTCCTGAGGAATAGAATGGTTGATTAGGTATTCTATGTGGTTCTCATGTCAAAAGGCAGCTGCAAATTATTTAATCTTCGTGATTCGGACAGAGTCAAGCATATTTGTGAAAGATCGGAGATAGAGACACTTTCAACAATTAAATCCCAAGGAGTCGTCGAATATTTGAAAATAGATATTGCTGCTGAGATTATATTGTGTGACTCACGTGTATCGTCTCATTCTTTACTTTTGTTTGGAGGGGGAGTGAGTGGGAGCATCTTATATTTGGGTCTCCAACTTGAGGTTAAAGGTGTTAGAATGCTCGACTCTGAAAGAACTTCTAATAGATTTGTTTCAAAATAGAAGTGTGTACAAAGATCACACTATATTAACAAGTCCATAAATCTATTTCCTATGTATTTATTTTTCACATTGTAATTTTTGAGTGTTCCTGCTTGTTCTATTTTTTCTTCTCACCTGATATCATTTAATTTCTCGGAACGTTTGCTCAAGCAAAACACATTCAAACTTAGAAGTAATAAACTATGTGATTAGCCCTCAGGGCATGGGCATAAATAAGTTGGTAAGACTTGGGATGACGTGAGAGTCTTCTTTCCGATTTCAAATGTTCGATTCTCGCGTGGAGCATATTTCCTACAGAAATATTATGGGAGTATGTTGTGGGAGTCGACCTGTTATGTAAGGATCTCTGACCTGTACATGGGTTAACACGTCATAAGCTAACTTTCAAAAATAAAAACATAAACAAATAAATAAATAAACTACGGGATTAAAGTTAATTTCTATTGAGAACTTGAGTTCAGTTATACCCTTTTCGGACAAGCATTTTCTTACATATATAACAATAACAGAATAATCCTAGAAAGAGAAATTTTTACATGTCTTGTGATATAAAATTACGAATCATTTAAAAGTCAATGAATTATATCAAAACAACAAGCAGTTATATTACATGTATTTCACAAACAAGCAAAAGCAACACTCGAACACAATTATTTCCATTCAGAGAATGCACATCTCAAACAAACAATGATGTAAAAAGAATGAACGAACTTCTGCACAAAATAGCTAAAACTTCACTGCTTTCTTGATTGTCTTCATGGACGATTTAATGAAGCTGTTCCTGGCAGAAGCATAGTATTCACAGTCATTGTCATCAAGCACCGAAGGTTTCTTTCCAATGCAATCCACTCTCTTCTTCATGCCTTCCAAGATCAAAGATGGAGAAGATGGGATTCTTCGAAATGCCCTCTTACTGTCTGATCTCGAAAGTGTGCTTTCCTTGGCATTCTTTTCCTTTCTCTTATTCTCTTCACTTCCATCACTTTCTGGTCCAACCAGTTCTTTAACTTTATCTCTCTGTTCCTCGATTCGGTAAGGGGGGTTCTTAAAGAGAGTCTTGTCACCAATGTTCCTGTCAAGCATGTCGTTCTTTTCCATCTCTTCTTTACTTGATGACACTGAGCTCCTAGCCTCTTCCACTTTAGTGAGTTCTTTTGAAACCTCAGCCGAGACTAATTGCGGAACCACAGCTAATGCATTCGTTCTTGGGGATTCAGAATCAAAGTCAGCATCACATGCTGCAGTGTTCTCCTCCAGCAGAAACTGCATCCATTTATCTATATTCCCTTTTCCACGTAGTTTTCTTGCCTCTTCGTCCTCGCCTTCGTTTGGTTCATGATAATCGGGAAACTGAATATTGTGCAACTTTAAATCGTCCCCTTGTTCAGTTTTGCTGCCAATCTCTTCGCTGTTATCTCTATAAGGCTTCAAGATATTAATATTGTTAACTATCTCTTCTGTTCCTTCAAAGTCTTCACTTTGTGGCTCTTGGCTAAGCAGGGAACTCGCTGCTGAAGCTCTCTGCTCCTCTTCCAAGAACTTCCTTAACTCCTTTCGTAAAGTGGCAGCAGACTTAACTTCCGGCGAACGGAGAGCCCGCTCGACCTCTTTTTGGAAGAAAGTGGTCTCTTTCTGCTGCAGGTTTCCTGTCAAAAGCCTGTTGTTATCATTCTTCTCTTCATACATTCTTGACCTTTTCCGTGTTTGCTCCTCCCATTCAGGCTGTATCTGTTTCTCTAACTCATCTCGTTGTTCGTACTTCCTGTGAAGTTCTCTCTCAGCAGAATCACAAATGGCTCTCTGTGCTTCGAGTCTGGCTAAAAGAGCACTGCTTGCTGCTAGATTTAACCTCACTTGTTGTTTGTAAACGACACTCCTACAAATAAAAAACAATTGATTTGAATACAAGGTTAGAATATCCTCAACATGCTGTTTTAGATATATTCAAACATTGAGGGCAGTTTCTGTAATCAAGATTAATTTATCTTGTAATTCAGGACCCTTGTTTATAACAATCTTACTGGTGCATGGCATCTCGAATCATCTTCTCCAACATCACCCTGTAAGAAGATTGTGCCTCAGCCACACGTCTGCATTTCTCGGCCCTCCTTTTCCTCTTCATCAGCACCAACTCAAGGTCTTGTATTGAAGTCTTCTCTTCTTCGGTCTTCCGCTGAAGATCATTTACTTCATCATCTAACTTCTGTATTTCTGCTTGCATTTTAGCAGTTGCTTCTCTCTGTTTCAAAGAATCTCTAGCAGTAACAATGGCTTGGTATGGGTTGCTCACCATTAACGGATCTTCATTTTCTTTTCGAGCGAAGGGTTTTACTTTCCTCATAGCTGCCACAAGCCATAAAAACTATGTGAAAGATGAAACAAAATTGGAACGCCATCTGATTTGTTTGTATATCTATCATATCATAATCCACAGACCTATTATAGGAGTACTTGATCTTGGCCTCCTGTTGGCATCCACAGCTTTCAATGCATTGTCGAATGATTCCCTTCGGGAGAGCACGACTGCTGCTGGAGCCAGGCCAAATTTTCCTTTTGTCTCAGCAAAATGTTGAGGGAAAGTGTGAGATTCAACAGTCTGAGTGGCATTTATTTCTTCACTTTCACCTTCTGAAAACAGCCAAGAAAATGCTCTATTCCTGTAAAACATGAAATATGAGCTCATACACCGGGGACATGTTGACCTCTTTTCACTCGGGTATGGAGTCACATTTACAAACCTGAAATCTGATTTGGAAGAAGCGAAAATGGACAAAAACTGGTTAATGGATATGCCCAGTTGAAAATCCCACCAAGGAATGAGATACTCCAGCTTGTTATCCTTTCCCTTGCATACTTGCCATTGTAATATTCTGAGGTTGCTAGGAACTGTCAATCCTCCTCCTGTTCGACGAGAATAATATGATTTTTACATGACTATACTGATTGTCTGAAATTTATTCTACTATCTCAAGAGTATTAAATTTGTAGAATCAACTAAATTGGCATTCATAAACTCTTTCACGAATATAAAATCAATTGCCTAAATCCATCACGTATGTTGGATGCTAGAAAAAGTAGAGAACTTCCCTTCAAATTCCTTCAAGAAGTAGACGTTTAATATTCATTGTGAAACCAAATTCTGTGAGGGAATAGAAATTACTTGAACAAGGAAACCAATGATCAATCTCCCATGCCAGAGGGGAAGCAGGATCAGCATGATAATACAAAACATTCCCGTATGGATCAACTCGGATTATTTCTGGATCAAATCCAGCATTCCTGGAATTATAAATGGTACATCAATGGTGGGATTTTCTTGAATTCATTACTACATATCATCATTAATACTTCTAGCAAGAAAAGCATTCAGTAAATTGAAAAATGGTTTACCCAAGATGATTGAGCTGTTTCCACAGAAGAGACACAAAAATCTTGGGCTTGGTTGTTGGTTTTGCTTCGTGGTCTATGATCGGGAACATCCTTTCCAATTCCTTTGCTCTTAATTCCTGCAATCACCATGAATCTTAACGAAACATCCAGCGAATTGCCCCACAACTTGGAAATATTTTTCGGATCATCCAGTCGGGAAGTTAAGAAGTATGTTCCATAAAACCATAAGTAGTAAGAGGGCTGATCATCAAGAAGCTAGAGATATACCAATGCACTTCTAAAGTTTTCAACCCTTGTAAAATTGTTACACATCAAATACTATGAGTATCTACTACCTACCGGTGGAAGGATATGAGCTTTCAAATTCATAATTCTTAACACATTGCATTTATTAAGATATTTTTTTGTTGTAACTATTCTTCCACCCAAAGACGACCTAAAAATGCTACAATCTTGTTGTAACAGCCATGCTTCTCTCAATTAAAACCTGGGATTCAATAAAAGGAAACAATACCTCTTGCTGAACCAAAGCATAGGGAGTAAATGTGAAAGGGGGGCCATTGGTATACGGCCCGATACTCCGGTCCCGACAGAGTTTCGCATAGGCTCTTGGGTAGCCCACGCCTTGATCTATGGCCATCTCTTCTTCAGTAAACTCGATATCTATGGCCGCCATTTCCAAGTCTTGTGTCTTACAGAACTGAATACAAGGGACTTTTTGCCTGCTTGGAAGTATGAACAGAGGAGAAAAGCTGTGATATTTGGGTGTTTAGGTGATGCAGAGTGGCAAGTTAACGGTCGTTTTTTATTTTTAAATGATTTTATTTCCCCTTTGTTTGGCTGTTTTAAATGTGTAACGGCTACATGCGGTGACCCACGCCCCACCTAATAACTCCTTGAGATACGCTGTAACGCCGTTGGTATATCATTAAAGTCATGGAGGCTGGAAAGACCCTTTTGCCCTTCTGAGGATGATATCAATGTCTGGTTATTATTACTCATTTTGAAGAGTGGCGGGAATGAATGAAATGAAAACTCAGTCAATTCGTGAAAAAAAAAAAAAAAAAACCTCTGCATTTATTACCTTTTTATGATATTCATAAAAAGAAAACTCAGGAAACTCGAAAGTCCTATCCAATACCAATCAAGTTAGATTATTTAAAAACATTTTTTTTTAAAAAAAAGAACGGTAATCGAGATAAAATAATCTGGTTACCCTAAATTTAGCCCGATTCAGATCATTTTGGCTTGGAAAAAAGTCCAAACATCATATTTAAAAAAAACCATAGATGATTAACAGTTAACATTTTTTCAACTATCCAAATTTATTTGCAAATGCATGAAAGAAATAAAAAATGTGTAGTTATATTCTGATATGCGTTTAAAATGGATACTACATTAACAACATTTAGAAAATCATATTCATATCATCGTTGCATATAATCAGGCTCGTTTAGATTGCCTTGCAAAGTTATACTGAGAAAGTAGTGGATTTAGTTAAAGAAGAAACACATCGGCAAGATATGGTGATAATTAGTAGATAGAATTAAAAATAAATAACTGGAAGAATTCCAGAAAACCCAAAATCTACCCAGAATATATTCACAACGACGTGTATATAATTTTTCACCCAAATACAAGTTATAGCCAATAGATAGGTTTGTATTATGATGTTTAATTTGACAAATCGAACTCCTTGTACAGAGCATTTTCAAGAACGTGGACAGAAGCATTCTTAGAAATTCCGACAACCGGCTGATGGTCATTGCAAATCTTGGTTCAAACTACTTTGGAATCAGCATCGACCACGCGATAGATCTAAAATCCAGCTGAGCCTACCAACGAGGAGTACAAAGCATTTTCATCTGCAGTTTCTGGGGTCTGGACCTTTTTTGGTCCTTCGCGGCCTTCCTTTCCCAGGACATTCGAGGTTACTAGATTTGCCATATCACAAAGCTGCACCTTCCTGTTTTTTGCTTCTTCTGCATCACCTTCCCAGCAAGTCTCAGTTATTATTTCAACAGCTTCATCGGCTTTGTCATCTGCCACTAGATTTCCATTTTGCAGAAGGACCAAATACACTTGTTCAGCTGCAGACTTCCGAATCTAGGAGTGAGGAAGCAAAGTCATTATTTGCTTTTCAAGCATCCATTATTTTGTGGACAACCCGAGTTGAGGTTGAATATCGGAATCTAACTCGAGTAGTGTTGTCCTTAAATCTTGTTGAGCCATGTCACGAAGGTAATTTCATCCTAGAACACAACTCTCATGTGTAGAGTTCATATAATATGTTAGAAAAGAATTCCAGGGCCCACTTACTGTAGCGTGAATTATTTCCACAACCGGTTTGTAGCCTTGTAGGAGTAAATTTGCAATGCAACATGATACTCAATTTTTACAAAAGCTAAACACGACTAAAATACCGGATGAGTAGTCCTCAAAATATGTAACATATAAAAGAAACTCGTTATATAAAATGATTAAAGACAGTAAAAAGTAAAATAAATTGATCAAACTTGCCTATCTAGTGAATGCTCCAGTTCAACTTGGATAACTCAAATAACTCAACTCAAGCATCATAAGTCATACCATGTAAAATGTAACATAAGATTCATAAAGTTCCAATGGGCATCACTTGGAATAAATGGCCATAATGTAATCAACAACTTGTTTAATGCAATTATTACAAATAAAAGAATGTAAAGTCTCAGTAGTACAGACCTTGGGGTACCGGTGGGCTAGGAAATTCAGTAGATTTGCAAATGCCCTCACGTTGATAGGATCTGATATTGAAGCAATATATCCAAGTATAGCAATTCCTGCATACAACTTAGAGAAATCCTTTGATCCTCTCAGCTCTGTCGCAAGAGAATCCAAAACACCTGAACAGAAGACAGGAGTCTGGTCCTGAAATTATAATGCAGGATCATTATACTTGAATCATAGTGCATACTCGGCTGTTTATCAGTTAAGAAGTGGTGAATTCGAAATCACTCTGAATCGAACACATACATACAGTTAGAAACAGATTCATAATCATAGATTTTCGATTCCGTAAGACAATTAGTCGTCATTGTTTTGACATCGAACATCTACTCTAAATGTGTATAGGCTATGACTGTATCTGGATTTTTCTAAAGGACAAAATTGGGCGAATATCTCGCTCTCCCAGGGACCGACCCTTGCGTTAGACATAGGTGTTAAGCTTGTATGTAATAAATGAAAAGAAATCCATCATTTTTCTTTTGTATATACTAAAAACATTTACAGTAATCAACAGGCAAAATACAATAGTAAAACTGTGAGTTCAACTGCTCAATCATGCCAATGGAGAGAATAAATTCACAAAGTCCAGCAATTGAAGGGAGTAACAGACTGACCTTCAAGTTCAACAGTATTTTTTTGCTGAAAAGAATCTCGATAGTCTGATATGAAGATCAATGAGACAGGTTAGTGTCAGGAAAAAGAGTACCAAGATATGCGAGCATTAAGTGACATTTCCAGAATATATTACAATTAAACAAGGTCTGGATAAGAATCTTTAAAATATTTCAATTATAAAATAGGACTTCTTCACATTAAATAAATCTGTGACAAAAAATGCTTCCATGTGTCAAGTTTGTAGGCCCTTAGACAGATCGCTTGTCTTTCAGTTTTTTCATCCAACTCATGTAAAAGTTCAAGAGTGAGTCAGTTTACTCTTCGTATTTCTTTTGGTTCCTTGTATCTCGCTAGTGTGTTACTTGCCTATGCTGTTGCAAATTCCATAAATCTGGTGTAAATGATTAGATAACTATAAGAAAACTACTGTTCTTTTCCCTTTGTTGTTTCAACACAACTCTTTCGACCCATTATTTTTTCTTGCTGCTTTTTCTTCTTCCTTCTTTCATCAGGGAGAAATCATACGGCAGTTGTAGATTTGGCTGCTTATTGATAGTAAAGTGCGTTTTATGGTTAAAAAGATTATAAATGTACCATTCACACTGAGACACTATAATTTATCAACATTACCTTGAATGTTGGTATGATGACTCTGTCACATTTCCTGTACTGCTGAAGAACCCATAAAATGTCCTCTGACAAACTAATTCTGGAGTCATTTTCGGAACTCTGAAGATAGTCTAACAAAGCACCAAGAGATGCTTTTCTCAAAGAATCTTGCAGTCCACCAATAGAAATGACCAATCCAGACACAAGATATTTACTATAACAAGAAACTTGAAGTAGTTGAACAAAGCTAGCGAAAGAGTAAGATGGTACCTGTACCAAAAACAAAATACTATACGTCAGTAACACTGAAGAGTCAACATTCTACAGAAATTACTTTACTGTCTTACCCCCAACTTAAAATTGGCCTCACTAGGAACCATACGTTGAAGAATTTCCCTTTCAGGTATATGTGGAACGAAAGTCGTTTCACTATGCAGAATCCTATGGAGAACCCTAGCCGCAGATTCCCTTAATCTGTCCATCTTCTCGACCGCTTGCTTGATAATGCTTCCAACTATTTTATTGGCCAAAATCGAATCAAAGTATGTGTTATTATCACAACTGTCTGAGCAATCATCTGTAACTGATCTCTTTTCTTTCTCTATGAAGTCTCTTTTGCACAGAATATATGTGCACCTCTCAAGACCATCCATAGCAGCTTCACGAACCCAAGAACCTACGTCACCCCTGTTATCAGTGGAGTAGTCGTCCAGAGCTTTAAAAAGACTGTTCATCACTTCATTTCTGATTAGAAGGAACATGGCTTCCACATCTTTTCCATTAAAGGAATTGAACAATTTTTCGTCCTCGGTCAAGGTTTCACAAACAAATATGACTCCTTTGACAGCGTTCGCACGTGCCTCAGCATCTCTATCTCCAAGATTCTCCTGGGAACATCAAAACATTCAGACAGAAACTGTAAGTTAATTTTACCTCTGACTCCATGAACTCAGATGGCTAAATTGTGTGCGGTTAGTGGGGATTCCAGGTCATTATTTTCCAAGTAGCTAGAGCAACCAATTATACCTCAATTTCACATGAATTGCAGAGCTTTGTTATAACAGGATTTCCACCCTTTGACCAAGAATCAAAAGGCAGGACACCTAGAGCTAGAGCTGAGCCTCGTCTTGCAGCAACATTTGGATCAGCCAACTGCTCAAGATATTTTGACAATATATCATTGATTTCCTTGCCATCAGCAGATAAATAGTATGCACGAATGTAATGTTTCAGGGCTTCAACAGCAGCATTCTGAAAGTAGAAAAATAAAGAATTAGAGTGCATTATGAACCCACGGTCTGAATCTACTTGAGGTCATTAAATAAAAATATAGACCTGTATGTGAGAATTAGTATGTCTTAGATTCTCGTTAATGGTATCAAGTAAAGTTCGTTTACTTTTGCAGTCAAATATATTTGAGCTTGAGCGATGCACTCAATGAAGCGAGAAACGGCAGAACGCATTATTTCACCTCCTTTGCCACGATATAGCCGTGCCTTCTCAATGGCAGGAACTATACCAGCGGCAATTTTTTGCTTATCTGAAACAAGTTTCTCAAGGTCAAACTGTATATTGAGTAAAACTTTTACTAAAAAATGCATATGCTAATTGGATTAACAATGAAAAAAACCACAAATGAACTTGTAATTGTCAGACATAGACTACATTTCACTCACACCCAGTCCAAGTCGAATTCAAGACCTAAACATTAGAAGACCAACTCAAAACTGAACTGTTCGGTTGTCTGCCAGGATGTGGTCATTATTTTTGCCAACCCCTTAAAAGAAGGAAAAAACTAAGCATAACGACACTGCAGTATTAATATTGTCAACCACAGAAAACTTGATCATAAATGGACAAAACTTTGGCCATCAAGAAACAACTAGAATCGTATTAGTTGCTTTAATTAAGGATTTATATTGATAAACAACTATAAAGGGGGTGGGTAATGAAACTAGAGCATATAACGTATTTCCTTTACTTTTAGCAGCTGTACTGAATCAATCTTTTTTGTCCTATTCTTATCTAAAAGAAAATAAAAATAATACATCAACAAGCATTTCAACACAGAAATATGAAATAAGATGAAATAATTTTGCCTCCAGAGAATATATAGTCCTGATAAGAAATGTTGAAATTGAAAAATCCTGAACATGCAGTAGCATGAAACACTTGAATAACATGTAGTTTTAAAGCTTTGAAGTAAGCACAACTCCATAAAATAATGACTATAATACTTATTACCTTCGGAAAGGACATAGTTGAGCTTATTTAAAGCCAAAATGAGCTCTCCAGCAGCTAAAGTTGCACCATGCCGTATACATAAATCGGTTGATAGAGTACAAGGAACTAATCTCTCCAAAACCGTGTTGGCAAAATAATCAGGTTCGTATTGTACAAGAGCTGCAAGAGCACTGGCTGAAAGCTCTCTCAAAACTTTGTCCTGCATATTTCGACATAAGTTGCATACGTGTTATAGAATCCAACCGGGACCAGCACCAGCGTACATAGAAAAGCAGATCAATATGTTACTCACTTAAACAAATCACACATATTCCCATAAGTTGGAACAATCAAAATATGAAATTTCATTTAAAGCGCACTGTGATTAACTAAACAGGGTTGTAAACAAAGCAACTGAGTAAATTTTCTCATAGACATATTAATAGACAGCTGATCGTATAACCTACTTTTAAGTTATGTGAACTCATAACATCCATTTGAGCAAAGATAATGTTATCGTGCTGCAGATATAAAGTGCGCATAGACATTTGGATTGTTTTAGCATTAAATATGTCTTGAAACCAAGCTAGCTCCAAAACAGCAGGATAAAGAGTTTAAATATACTCATATGGTGCTATATTTGCTCAGATATATTTTTGTTTCAGTTAGACCACATAAAACCACTGCCTTGCAGACCCAACTTTACATAACTCCTTGACTCCGCTTAACAGCGACAAAACTAGAGACAAAAAGAACTAAGAGCTGCAGAAATGGATATCAGAACTTAATATTCTCAAATATCTGCCGGTAACTATTTTGGCGTCTTTACCAATTATCATATCTGCAGAAATGGATATCAGAACTTAATATTCTCAAATATTCTCAAAATCTGCCAGTAATTATTTTGCTGCAAGATAATGATGAAAACAGCAGTAACCAATTCGAAATATTATGTGCTAATAATAAGTTGAATAATGTACAAGATCGCAAGTGCAAGCTTACACCCACAAAAAGTCTCAAAGATTACAGGCTCCATACCAAGCTATTTACTGCATATTATATTTGAGATATCGTGAAATAGTGTTTCAAAGGTGAACATATGAAACATTTAGAATCCAACCAGAAAAATTACTGCAATCAATTAACTCAATAATTTGAAAATGCAAGAAAACGGATTTGGAGTGTAAGAAAGATTTGAGCTTTCAAGCTCAGCTGCTGTGTTAACCCACAACGATTTTGCAAGTGGAAGTGTGAAAATAGCCTCAGGCAACGAGAGTACTAAGAAAATGAAGATCCAAATTTATGAAAAATATTGCTGACCTGGATAAGGATTTAACTGATTTGGCTGAAAATAAATTTGTGAACAGGATTACAGATAATTCAGTTGTACCTCTTTCTATACCATCTTAGTGTATTTAATTTCGATTAATGGAATTTTGTTTCAAAGTAAATATCATTAACTTTCTTGTTCATGCCTTTCCATGAAAGTGAGAAGGATTCTTCCATCCTTACACTGGCAAAAGAAACAAAAAGGCCACATTTTTTGTAGTTCAAATCTAACTCCAACCCCAAAGTTTTTATCAGAGTTGCTTCAAGGTTTAAGAAAGAAAAAGGAAAAGGATGGATCTTGCAATTCTCAATCACAAGAAATAATCTTCACTCCGGTATCAAAGTCCGCCATAACTATAAATTTAGAATAATACATTAAAAGTAACATGAGGAATAGATGATACATACCCAATGACAGATCTTACTTTGCAGCAGTTCATTCACAAAATGATTAAGGTAACCATCATATTGAGCAATGCAGACAGCGACGTGGAGATATGAATTTGCTCGAGAAGAAAGTGCAAAATAATCAGCTGTGTTTATGATATCGATGCCATGAGGGAAATTTCCTTGCCTCCCAACATTTTCCTGAAAAGCAGCTGCAGCTGCTCTTCGGCAATTAACCTAACCATTGTGCTCAAAACTTAAAAAATACTTATATGACGAGCAGAAAAGGAAATATCAACATGATTGTGCTTTTAGCCAGAAAATTGTGCTATAAGTTTAGCACCTCGCGGTCATAGCAGGCTACAGTTAGAAGATGTGGAGAAAGCTGCTCCAGCACATTTTTCATGTCTCTGTGAGAATATGCACGACCAAATGCCCAGCAAACATAAGCAGCAGCATCACGCACGTGAGATCCGACACTATGAGGTCCTCTTCGAATATCATAATGCAATGCCTGCAATAGGAATATGTGCCAAACCTCTTCAGAAGGAAAATTATGAATTTCAAAGGGAATGTGTATTTATCCACCTTGAAGAGAATTCTCCCAATTAGGAAAGCCAGCTCACTAGGAGTTACCAATTCAAGGGATATAAAATTTAATGTATTTGTCGCACAAGAATATTCAAATAATATCTGCACTATATGATATTGCACAAATTGGCCACCACACAGGAACAGATAAAAGGTTTACCCCAAACTTTCTTGCTATGGAAAAGGGAGGGAGTAATTAAACAATCATTCTGTAGAGGAATTATTCAAAACATAAGCCCGAGTAAGTGTTGCATTAAAGACCTAAAGGGGATACTTTACATCCATAAAAAAATTTAATAAATGCATGCACCATAAGTTAAAAGGTGGAGAGAGGGAGGAGCAGAGGTAAAAAGAGATACATAAGTCACGCAGCAAATCTTAACCTAGCCATGAAGGAGGCTTACCTTCACAATTACTGGAACAACTTTAGAAAAACTGATAGGTAAGAGCAATCCTCTACGTGCCAATTCTGCCAACGCCAAGCATCCACCATGCCATGAACCATCTCCCTGCATCATTCCAATGCTTAAGCAATCAGAATGAATGAAAAAGTCATAATTATTGCCATTATTCTCATAGATGCCCCGATACTAACACTAACCCTGAGCTGAAAATTTTCCTTTAATCAAAGTTTGGCTTCTGGTTCTTCCAATTTCAAGTCGGATATTGCACCTTAAATTTGAAACTACATTGTTGAAGACTACTGATCAACTTCACATAATCTCCTCAGTTAAGAACTAATTTCTTCTTTGTTCACGCTATTCATCAACTAAGATATCCTCCGACCGTTGTCTATTCTCCTTGTCATATTAAAACATCCCGACCATTCTCTAGAATAAATGTTCTAATAAAGCCAATATATTTTAGGGTTCACATTCATCAGCTGACGCCAACTAATCATTTACTAAATATTTAGCTAATAAAGAATGGTGGCTCATCCAGAAAATGGACAAATAGATGGGAGCAGGGGGCAGAGGGATGGGAAGAAACAAAAAGAAAACAAAAGCGAAACAGGCAGTCCATCTTTTCCTAAGATATCTGGTTTACCCATTCATGTAGAATTAAAAGACAAAAAGAATACCTTCAATTTGGGTTCAATAAACAAACGATATGTTATATACTTCAACACTACACTAGGTTAGTCACACACACAAGAGCACCAACACGTGAGTACAGGGAAATAACAGAATGTATTCAATAGCTGAAGTAACTGAGATACACTGAAAGGGATAACCACCCAGGGAACAACCCTGTGACCTCTAGCCCAGCTAGATAACTGAAAGAGTATAACTAACTCGATGCCTTACTTTTGCCTGTCTCTATTCTATTTATTCTATCGCTATTCTCTTCCTTGGGCCTTGAGCCTTCTGCTATATACATTAGTTATAGGGGGTTTGGGCCTAGCTAAATGCTCATCCTCCAATTCTGTATCAATACCCTCCATGTTCAAAGCAGCCTTGTCCTCAAGGCTGAGTTGAGTTGTGGAAACTGAGATGCAAAGTCAGCTGCGTCTTCCCAAGTTGCTTCCTCAATTGGTTTGTCTTTCCATTGCACTAGTACCTGTGGTACTAGCATTCCAGCGTGTTTCTTCTGTCGTCGTGCTAACACCTTCATTGGTTCATAACTGAGGGTCAAATCATGCTCCAATGCTGAAAGTAAGGCCTGGCCCTGAATCCCCTTCCCCACGGCTTTCTTGAGCTGGGATACGTGGAAAACTGGATGGATACGTGACCCTGCTGGTAGCTGCAACTTATAGGAAACGTTTCCCACCCTTTTAATCACTGCATAAGGCCCATACCTTGGGGCTAACTTCTGAAAAATTCTGGCGCAAACAGATTGCTGCCTGTGAGGTCGCAGCTTGAGAAATACCATATCCCCCACCTGAAATGCAACATCCCGGCGATGTGTGTTAGCATATTTAACCATCCGCTGCTGTGCTCGGTCTAGATTATATCTGAGTTGACGCAGAACCTCGTCTCTATCCAATAACTCCCTCCCTACTGCTGCCACCTTCGATTCTGCTGGTAGGAACCGTGTTAACACTGGTGGTTTCCGCCCATAGACTGCCTCGAAGGGTGTCATACCCGCTGCTGTTTGGTAGGAAGTGTTGTACCAATATTCAGCCCACGGCACCCAGCTGCTCCAAGTCCTAGGTTGCTCAGACGCAAAACAACGTAGGTATGTCTCCATGTAGCGGTTCAGAACTTCTGTTTGACCATCTGTTTCGGGGTGGTAAGCCGAGCTCGTGGCTAACTTGGTTCCCTACAACGTGAAGATCTCATTCCAGAAAGTACTCATAAATATTGGATCCCGATCACTTACGATTGACCTAGGAATCCCATGGAGGCGCACTATTTCCTTCACGAATTTATCTACAATAGTATGCGCTGTGTAGGGATGTTTGAGTAGTATGAAGTGGCCGTATTTGGATAATCTATCCACTACTACCCATAACACCTCAAAACCCCTGGACTTTGGTAACCCCGTGATAAAATCCATAGAAATATCCTCCCAGACCTGCTCGGGAATCGTCAATGGTTGCAACAGTCCCGCTGGTCTCATCGCTTGATACTTCTGCCTTTGACAAACCAAACATTCAGCCACAAAGTCATAGACTGCTTTCTTCATCCCCCGCCAAAAAAATTTGTTAGTGATGCGTTTGAGTGTGCGAAATGCCCCAGCATGGCCCCCCTCCGCCGAGCTGTGACATTCATGCATAATTTGTGTTGTCCATTTCGAATCCGATGGTAGCACCAATCTGCCTTTATACATCAGTGTGCCATGGGAAAATGAATATGGGGAATCTGTGAGCTAACCTTGAATCAGTTTAGTGATGACTGTCTTTAACATGGGATCCTCTCTCACTGCCTCTTTGATCTCCTCGACACCCTCCCACTGTGGTATGGATATGCTGCTGAGGGTAAATCCCACCCTTTTGGAAAGTGCATCAGCTGCTTTATTGAGGACACCAGCCTTGTATTTAATCTGAAACCCATACCCCATTAGTTTTGTTAACCATTGCTGTTGATCGGATGTTGTTATCCGCTGATGCAAGAGTTCTTTAAGAGCCTTGTGATCTGTCAAGACCACAAATTTTCGACCCAAAAAGATAGGGTCGCCAATGTCGTACTGCTAGCGCCAAGGCCATTAATTCCTTCTCATAAGTTGACTTGTTCAATGTCTTATCTGCTAGGGCCTTGCTGAAGAAAGCGACGGGCTGTCCCCCTTGAGCCAACACAACCCCGATGCCGCGCCCCGATGCGTCGCATTCTACTTGAAATTCTTCTTCGAAATTAGGTAGTTTCAGTACCGGGGCAGTTGTGAGTCTTCGTTTTAGCTCTAGAAATGCTTCGTTTGCCTCAGGATTCCATCCAAAGCATCCCCTTTTTAACAGCTCTGTGAGAGGCTTGGCGATTTTACCATAATCGCGGACAAACTTTCTGTAATAAACGGATAATCCTAAGAACCCGCGGAGGCCCCTGATATTGGTTGGAGTCGGCCAGGCCTCTACACATTCCACCTTTCGTTTGTCCACTGCTACTCCTGCCCTTGAAATTACATGTCCCAAGTACTCAATCTCATTTAGGCCAAAACAGCATTTCTTTTCATTCAAGAACAGCCTGTTGTCTCGAAGGATTTCCAGCACGATTTGCAGGTGCCTCACGTGATCAGTCTGGGTCCTGCTGTAAATCAGTATGTCATCAAAGAAAACCAACACAAACTTCCTTAGGTGGGGTCGCAAAACCTCGTTCATGGTGGCCTGAAATGTCGCTGGTGCGTTCTTTAGCCCAAAAGGCATAACTAAGAATTCATAGTGGCCCAAGTGTGTACGAAAAAGCAGTCTTCGCGACGTCTTCTGACCTGACCCTTATTTGATGGTAACCCGATCGTAAATCCAGCTTGGAAAAATATGTGGACCCGTGTAGTTCATCTAATAGTTCGTCGAAACCGGAATCGGGTACTTGTCGGAAATGGTGGCTTCATTCAGAGCGCGGTAATCAACACAAAATCTCCAACTTCCATCTTTCTTTTTCACAAAGATAACCGGACTGGAATAGGTATTGTTACTAGGTTGTATGATTCCTGCAGATAGCATTTCTGTCACCATTGTCTCAATCTCATTCTTTTGACGGTGTGCATAGCGGTATGGCCTCACTTGTATAGGACCGCAGCCTTCCTTGATTAAGATCGCATGGTCCTGATTTCGCCTCGGTGGTAAACCCTGTGGTTTGGCGAAGATGATGCCATATTTCAGGAGGACTTCCCGTAACTCAAGAGGGTAAATTTCTTCATTATTCACCGGTCCCTCTTGGTTGGCCCGCTCTACTGTAAATAGCGTGGCCGAGAACTCAACATCAGTGAGCTTGTATAATGATTTAAGCGACACCATAGCTTTCTGTAATGATGGTCTCCTTGGAGCTCAACCGTTTGTCCCCCTGTAGTGAACTTCATCTTCATTTTGTTCCAATGGAGCAGCACCTCCCCAAGAGTCCTCAACCAATCTACACCCAAAATCACATCCACCCCTCCTAACTCAAATAAGTGCACAGTAATAGACATGGTATAAGTGCCCAGCTCCACCAGTAGATTACGACAAACCCCTCGGCACTGGACCTTGCCCCCGTCCCCTAGACACACCCCAAAACGTACTGCTTCATCAATCGCATCGCCAAGCCTTTCCATTAGAGCGCGGGAGACGAAATTATGGCTGGCTCCGCTATCCACCATGATCACCACCTCCTCTTCCCCGATTTTTCCCTTTAATTTCAGAGCTTGGGGCTGGGTTACACCGCTAATGGAAAAGAGAGGGAGTTCCAACGTTCCATACTCTTTGACGTTGTCCTCATCGCCCTCTTCTGCCACTGTCGCCTCAACAGTATTGGCCTCATTCTCCAGTAGGGCCACTTGTATGAGTTTGAAGGCACATTTATGCAACGGTGAGTACGCTTCTCCGCATCTGAAACAGAGACCCCGTTCCTTTCGCCGGAGAAATTCCTGCTGAGAAACTATCTTCCCCTCGCGCCTCGTGTCGGTACGCCGGTACCCGTTGCCCTATGAGTTACCCACTCCGGTTGCTCTACCATTATCGGTCGGGAAAACATTTGGTGGTTTACGATCAAGAGTAGGACTGTGTTATCCCGACGTGTAGCTATATTGACCAACGTGTTGGGCCGATTTCTCTCCCAGCCCAATCCCTCAGCCCTGTCATGAAGCCCACCCAAGGAACCCGACCAGTTGTTTCCCGCAAAATTCAACGATGCATGTCCAGCCCGATAGCGCCCCGAATAACCAAACATTTCTTCGTCAATCGCTCGCGCTAAATCCATTGCCCTCATGATAGTGCGAGGCTCATGGATCCCAATCCGTTTACTGATATCCTCTCGCAAACCACTCAGAAAATACCCCAAGCACTGGTCCTCCGGTAGATCACCCACCTGAGCTAGCAACACTTCGAATTGCTCGATGTATGTGTCCAACGGTTGTCCCCCTGTTTCAGAGATGCTAACAAGAAGAAGGGATTCGACTGGCGCCTACCTCCGTATCGTTTGATCAACTCTTCTGCAAATCTGTCCCAGCTGATATCTGGCATTTTCGAACGGAGCCACTGAAACCAATGGTATGCCGATCCGTCCATGTGAATGTGCGCTAAGCGGAGGCGATGATGCATCGGTGTGTCGTGTAATTCGAAGTACTGTTCGGCCTTCCCGAGCCAAACCCTTGGATCCACACCGTCGAACCCAGGCATCTCGACCCTTTTTAGCGCCTGTCGCAGCTCCTCTCCAGTGGATTTAGACTCTCTATGCGAGCCCCTGGTTTCCTTCTCTCCTCCTGGGTGCTCACCAAGCTCCTCGCCTCCTCTCGAGCGCCCCTTCGTGTTGTAAATCCAATGCTCCAATTTCATTTGGTTGGCTTCCATACGTGTTTGTGATTCCGCCATCGCTGCCAATGCTTTCGTTAAACTTCCCATGTGTTCCTGAATATCATCCACGTTCCCTTGAACCGCTCATGGCCTTCTCGAGAACCTCAAGTTTGGATACCGATCACGTTGCTGCCATGTTTACCCCAATGCGTCGGCGCCGGCAGGTCGGACCACTTGTTATATACTTCAACACTACACTAGGTTAGTCACACACACAAGAGCACCAACACGTGAGTACAGGGAAATAACAGAATGTATTCAATAGCTGAAGTAACTGAGATACACTGAAAGGGATAACCACCCAGGGAACAACCCTGTGACCTCTAGCCTAGCTAGATAACTGAAAGAGTATAACTAACTCGATGCCTTACTTTTGCATGTCTCTATTCTATTTATTCTATCGCTATTCTCTTCCTTGGGTCTTGGGCCTTCTGCTATATACATTAGTTATAGGGGGTTTGGGCCTAGCTAAATGCTCATCCTCCAATTCTGTATCACGATATTAAATAAAACTGAAGCCTAAGTTGTCTATCACATTGGTTGCCATAATCAAAGTGGAAAGTAGTTTCAACAGCAATTTAATGATCACCCAATTCAGTACTTAACAAGATTTAATCTTATGAAATTTTAAAGGATATATGTGGCATTCTGCGGGTATGTACAATATAGTTTCAAGAAAATTCCATCATGGCATTCCCAAAAGAAAATATCTAATAAATATGAGTTTATATTAAATTAATTAATGCACGAAGAATCATCTCATAACAATTGAAAAGCACCTATAATAAAGAAAATTTTCCTTTATACCTCACCAGGGGAAAAAAGCTCCAATACAGATGACAGGACTTCATCGGAAAGAGAATATGTTAACCGTGACGTGACGCGACCAACACCTTTAGCAGCAGACCATCTTACAACTGTGTCCTACTTAAGAAAACAGAGCACGGACTAAATAAATCAAGAACGCAGCTAGTGCAATTACATGATGAGATGAAACAAGTCAATTCTGGATAATTATTCCTGACGCTGGAAGGTTACACAGTAAAGATTGCGCTCAATATATAAACATCCGAGATAGAGAGAGAGAGAGATAATCTTAATATCCATGAACAAACTACGTCAAAATATGTGGTGTGATCAGAGAGATGAATCTTATCCTCTAATCATACCGTGTCTCTCAATCCTGACAACAATAGTTCAATAATCTCTTCTAAGATTTCTGGAACATCCATCTGTTCCTCTTCAAGGCAGCTTTTATCTTGAGAAATATTACAACTTTCAATACTCACAGAATGACTTTCTCGGCTACTATCTTGTTTCACTTTTGAAGAGAGAGTCTCTCCCAGAGTGCTGTTACTTCCCTGAATGAATGCAAAATCAAAGAGAGATTATTTTTAAAACTGAAGAAAGTTATGTAGCAGAAAGAAGAGATTTGTGCAGATGAAAAAACACTTTCAGATATTTCCTCGCAAGAAAATGTTAACCTGAATAATTGATAACGCAAAACTGAAATTTTAAGTAACACATGAAGCAATATTATAGTTAGTCTCAAATACAAGGCACTAACAGTGCAAAGAAACTGCTGTTAATTAAACTGGAGTCAAAGAGGAACTAGACAAAAATTTCAATCAAAATTTAACATTCACAGAAACTTTACATGATCCTTTCATATAATTTTATTTCTTTAGAGTCGATGTTGCAGCTATATAAAGATGCATTAAGTCATCATTAGGAGATAGCGAATACAAATAAAATTATAACTATTCCCTTTCACAAAGAAGGATGTGGTGTAGATTTCTATTTATCTGACCATATATTGCCATGATGGTGAACGGTGAGGGAGGCAAGTAAGTCCAATCCGTTGAGTTAGCTTTACTAGATACTTGCGAAGTAATGAACTTCGAGCAGCAGTAGGAGACTTTATCAAAGTTGATGTGTCATTCCATAAAACTGAAACCACATTAAATAGTACTGGGGGGCTACCAGCCTGCATTTAAGGGAGAAAAAAACACTCATAAACAGGACAATTTCATCCTGTGAGGAAATAATTCGAAATCAGGAAGTTATTCTCAACATCACAGTAGCACAATAATTTTCCATGACTATTATCTCATAAAATTATGGTAGTAATTAACAAAAAAACTAGCATGTGAAAAAAAAAAAGACTTCTTAGGAATTCATTCTGTTTTTACTGTTGAAATGAAAACTAATCTTTTGTCAGGCCTCGAACTCCGTTTGGCACAATTCCACTTAAATAGATCACTTTCACACTGTTTTCGTCAAGCATACATTCCGAAGTGGAAAGGAAATGTTTCATTGTCATTTTTATTTTGAACAGTAAAGAACGATATTTTGAAAATATTCCAATTTTTCATACACATGAGCTGACATTATAAAAATGAGAACCAATTATTAAAGGAGACTGGACACTGAGTAAAGGCAGTTTTAGAAATATATCTTGATCATATGACACCAAACTAGGAGATTTCTAATTCTCGTGAAAAATGAGCAAAGAAAGGACATGGATTTTGAAAGTAAACCTTGAAAATGGTAGCAAGAGCTTCCACTACCCCCAACAATCGAAAATGATCTCTCACAGTGTCCTCCTTGGATGAGAGAATTTCATGAAACCAATCAATAAAGCTGGAAAAAAACAAATAAAACTAAAGAAAATAAGTTAGAGCATCTTCATCTGACATGATATATATTTGTAGATAGTCATTTCAGTCTCCTAACGTTGCTTTCAGTAATCTTCCTTGCCAGAACATGAAAATGACCATAACTTGGTTTAAAATGAAACAACTATCTCTGGTTCTCACAGATGGCTGAATTTTAAATGAAATCAACAATAAGTCCAAATGTTTTTCGAAGGTCAAGACTTTGAAATAGTAATTGGCAAAATGCAAAATTTAGCTAGCAATAGAGTAAAATTGAAGTTTGAAACATCGTGAACTGGAAAAGAGTAATCCCCAAAAGATGGAAAGCATCAAAGCAAATACATGCAGAAGGCACAAAAATTTTGGCAAGGATTTTTCTCCGCCATACCGTTAGTATTATATGCAACGAAATCAGTAAAAAGATTCATGGTTCTACTCTTACAAAATGAATTTACATGTACTTGATAAAATGGTGCATTCTTGTCACTACAAAAATAAAACACCTGGTAAATGCCTTTGACATATCTGGACGTGTTAAGAGCCTAGACAGCAGCAATCCAGCCATGGTGCGCATAGGTCCTGCACTCGATAAATAGTCTTTACATATTCCTAAAATCCTCATCACTAGTGGAGGCAGCTCATCCCTCCCAGCATAATTGTCATCGGCTATACTAGTGTCAACAGAGGAGATATCAAAAGGAATCAAAACCAATATAGAAAGCCACAGCAATGTGATGCATTTTGTCTCCATTTCTCCAGTACTTTCTTGCCTCATTGCTTTTGCAGCACCTGAATCATGGCACTTCTCCAAAAGAGCTACAGCAAGTTCCAAATCAGAAACCTGATGGGGGAAGAACTTGAGAACAGACTTGTATCCACAGACTGTTACCAGGGAATAAAGTACGATACAAATAGGTTTGAGTAGCTCAAGAATTTCATCAGATTTAACCCCTAATTCGGCTGTTCTTGTGCGAACAATTGACATCAGAGGTGAAACTATACGCTCAAGATAAGGCTCTACCAGTTGCCCTTGCTCTTGGTATTTGTCCATCTGCGCAAAAAGAACATTGAGGTAAATACAGCATTTGCTCAATCTCCATCACATCTGACAAAAATCAGAGTTCAATAGCCAACCATTTGTAAGCAATCTTGCTTGCACTAAAATCTATCACCTGCAATGAGGGATATACTCTTTCTCCCATTCACATTGTAACAAGCATCAAGACTATAGTACCATACGATAAATGCATGTACCAAGAAGCTTTAACGAAATTACCACGATCTTGAGATAAAACAGTATTCTGTAAGTGCAAAACACAATTCTATCTCATTCATTGCCTACAGTGAAACAGACATGGAATCAGAAATAATGCCAAGGCACAGAAACACGATTTTCGCAAGTGATTTTGTAGCGGACATATTATTTCGAACAAACAAACCTGTTAAAGTCCCATCAACCACATAATTCAGCCACACTCGGTGTCCTCAATTGGTAATCATCAAGTTTTCAGAGCACACACATTAATAACACAATCTCGGCAATTTGAAAGGTGATTGAGTTTAGCAACTAGAAAATGAATACTAATTGGAACTTGTAAGTATTATGCTACAGATTTAGTAGTTCATATAGAGAAACAATATGCAAATAAAGAAACTTTTCATAGAAGCAAACAAGCACATGCTTCGCCACTGTAAGTCAAGTATGTACTTCTGACCAACATTACTCAACACTTAATCCAAAGAGGAACAACTTTTTTCCCCATTATTCAGTGACGAACACACTTTTTCACATACTAAGCAGTTATCCGACTGCAACACGGATTACAATATCAAACTAGGCTATAGTTGAAGACTGTAGTCCCAATAACGTAGAATGAAGCATACAATAGACCGGATCTTGTAGGCGGCTGAGATATCCGAGAAGCGGCGTGCGGAAACGACGTCGTCTACAATGGACTTGACGGTGTTCCATTCAATGAGGAAGTATTTGAGCAGAATCCTTTCTTTGGAAGCAAGCTCGTCGTCTTCTTCCGCTTGAAATGCTGCGGATACAGATATTTGCTCCTCCTCCGCCACCATTTTTCGAGCTCCGCTTGCTGCCCACTGCTCACTGCCGTGCTTTGCTCTTGGGACTCCGGAGATTCAACTGACAGAATTCATGCCCCCCGTTCGCATATGGATTGATTGATAATTGGACATTTTTAAACAGTCTCAGGTTTGTTGAAATCACGTACTTGTCAAGTGAGAATTTATATTTTTAACAAATATAACATTTTAATATTTTAGTAATTACATAATTTGAGAACATTATTTATTAAATACATAATAATATTAATAGTAATTAGAAATTGATCTAAAAATGTCTATCAGGCTAGTAATCTCAAACATAATTATTTATAATAGTGTCGGGAAATTAAAATATGGTTAGGAGTCAAGATACAGATATTTTACCGAAAGACATAAATTATATCCAATCAAATTACATCATATAGTATCTGGTAACTTAATCCAATTGCACGTATACTTAATTTAATTGAACAATATGGATTATCAGATAATTTTTTTATTATTGTGTAACATGAGATATTTGGATACAAATTTTTTATAAAAAGTTTATTAAGAACTCGTCAGAAAGAGGGGATTAAATAATATTATTCTAGAGAGAAGAAGATGAGAGGGGTTACTTTAATAAAGTTTTAGGTGAACGGGGATTTCAGTAAAACTCCACCGAGACACTGAATAAAGTAATAAACTTTGGGCACCAAACTGGTAAAAACTCAACCAAATCCTTTTTTCAGTCCTTTTCCCGCGCCGTAGTAGAGTGTAAAATTTCGACAAGAGATCACTGTCCACTGTCCCAAATGGAAGTATCGAGTCTGCCCATTTCGACAGCGCAGAGAGGGAAGCTCATTTCATCGGGATACACGTCTATTTCATCCCTTCTCTCTGTGTCTCCTTCTCAACTGGTTCAAGGTTTGTGTTTCTGTGTTTGTTTTTTGCATGTGAAATCTTGTGCATAATGCGCATATGCGTCAAGTTAGTGTTTGCTCCAGTTGTGGTCGGACATAGCAAGGTCTCGTAGATTCTCACGCATTGCAGAAGATGTTGCCTCCTCTATCAGACAAAACATGAAGTGATTGTTGAGTTTGTGTTCAGTGCCTTATAGGCAATAATTTTAATTTTTTGGGACCCAGTAATTCAGGGGAAAAAACCATGAATCAAGATACTACATTTTTGTGTCTTGACAGTCTTGTAAATTCATAGCATCTTTGATCTTCACTGGGTGTGCCCGAAAACCAACTTGTGTTTGAAAGAGTTTAAAGCATTGAAAATGTTATGGAGTTGGTGATGATGACAATTTTTATTGCTGGGAGCTTCGGAGATAAAGGAACAAATAGATCTATGAAGGAATAGAAGAAGGTATACACATACCTCAAGTCAACTTATGGGATATCAGCAAATACTGGGCACAACAGGATAAAGGACTCAAATAGTCCCCCTTTAGCTCATTATTAATTCGTTGAGGTCCTTAATTGACTTGCATACAGAATGGTGTAACTTATTTATGAAATGACTCATGTTCTGATTACGTTGTGTACTTCTAGTTTGACATTGGATCGGCGAGATAACTTATCCTTCCGCTGTACATTTCTATTTATTTACTGATGAATTTTGTTTTTTTTATCGAAGAGATGATCTTTTAGTCTAGAGGAAAAGAATGCAGTTTTTATATACTTTGCGATGGCAACGCTTGTTCAGTAGCGGTCATTCCTGTCTTGAGTAATTTGTTAACACGTTTTTTGTGACGTTGTGTTAACTAGATTTGAACATTTCTGAAAATGAGGCACTCGAGATTCTAAGAGTT
Organism: Dorcoceras hygrometricum; assembly: GCA_001598015.1. Classification (NCBI taxonomy): domain Eukaryota; kingdom Viridiplantae; phylum Streptophyta; class Magnoliopsida; order Lamiales; family Gesneriaceae; genus Dorcoceras; species Dorcoceras hygrometricum. The sequence continues at coordinate 296,865 of KQ995695.1, forward strand.
GCATCTTGGAGGAGTGGATCGGATAAAATCGACCGAGAAAGACGACTTTCAATTGTAAATGGTAAATATTTGCTATGGCATTATGTTCTTCTAGACCATCAAAATTAGGTGATTTCTCCAATAGAATCCTTCAATAAATTCCTTGAGATTGTAATTTCAGAAGATTGTGAATCTTACGGTGATATTTATTCAATATTTTCGTGTGATTCTTCTTTGTGTAATTTATGTGAAAAATTTACTTGTTGAGCTGCGATATTAAGCTTCCGGTTCTTGCTTATTATGATTTTAAATAGATTTCCACTCCTGCAGTTAATATCATCATTGCTTGCTTTTACCATCAAGAGACCAAGCGCATATCTGTGAAGGAATGTCATATCACTGTAGATTTTTTCAACCTGAAATGCTATGAAGTTTGACAAATCTGTGCTATATCAACTCATAGAAAAACAAGATATAAAGAAAACTGCCTTTTCATTGTTTCTGTTGTAGTATGGATTACTCTATACCTAGAAAAGAAGTATGAGATATCTAGCCCTTGTTACAGGATTGAATGTGTTTAACAGTTTCAGTTAAATTAGGAAGCACACTAGTGAACTCATCATTAATTAAGAGCAGCTACGCTCAAATAGTAAATCTCCAGAAGAACAGTATAACTTGATGGTTTCCTAACCGTGATACAATTTCAAAATGAAGTGATGATAGCCAAATCAGATACTCCTCTTTTCGTTCTATTTAATCTGATATCATCTCACAGCATCACTCACTCCTCTTTATAGAAGTTAGTCATCGATAACTCTGCATTTCATTGTCCAGGAGCACAGACAGCCTGGGACATGCTTAACGAGGAGGAATCTTCTATACGTATCACCACATCTTGCTCGAACTTGGATGACATCCTAGGAGGAGGAATTAGTTGTAAAGAAGTTACCGAGATTGGTGAATGTCTAAAAACTTTTATGTTGTTTTATGATGTGGTATACTGATTTTGAAAAAAAAAAATTCCAAGAAGTATTATTTTCCTTTTTCTGTCTTGTCTGCCAACATAAATCATATTCTTATTCTATTAGGTGGCGTACCGGGCATTGGTAAAACACAAATTGGGTAAGCATTGGCCCACCCCTCGGTTTTCTTCTGCACAAAAGCTTCATATTTACTTCATTTTTCACAATGGAAAATTTAGGATTCAGCTAGCTGTAAATGTCCAAATTCCATCTGATTGTGGTGGGGTTGAAGGAAAGGCAATTTATATAGGTAAGTTTACTAGACGAATATTTTATTGGTATCTAGCATGATTATGTTGTAGATATTCTCTTCTATCAGTTTATAGACTGTATTTTGTGATGGTCAGACACCGAAGGCAGTTTTATGGTGGAGCGTGCCCTACAAATTGCGGAGGCATGTGCAGAGGACATTCAAGAATATAACAGCTTCCAAACAAAGGATTTTCATGCCTGTCACGTAAATAAAGAGCCAAAGGATTTTCTTGAAAATATATTTCTTTTTCGTGTATGCAGTTACACTGAGCAAATTGCAGTTGTAAATTATTTGGAGAAGTTCATTTCTAAGCATAAAGATGTGGGTATAGTAAAATTACTGTTGGTTTAGATTCTGACCACAACATTTACCATTTGAGGTGTCTTGTTTCTAATGTTTCAGTCACCTACTGTTTTCACAGATTAAGGTTGTAGTTGTTGATAGCATCACTTTTCACTTCCGCCAAGATTTCGAGGACATGGCTCTGAGGACTCGGCTTCTTGGTGGAATGGCCTTAAAACTCATGAATCTTGCCAAGAAATTCAATTTGGCTGTAAGAACATCTGACTCTTTGTTATCACCTTGGCAAAAATCTTATCAATACAGCACAGCTACTGTCGGTTATTGCTGCTCAAATTACGACAACCTGAACAATGATGCAGGTAGTCCTACTGAATCAGGTCACCACGAAATACTCAGAAGGGTCGTTTCAGTTGACGCTTGCTCTTGGTAAGTATCTCATCCTCCATGTATAAATTTCGTTTCATTTGCTCTTAACAATGAACTTTCAAATCTTTGATTTGCTTCTCTTGTCGCTTAGACAGTAGAGAATTTAAGTTGAACGCATAGCTTCTTGAATGAACCCAATAGGGGTGCGTCCCAGCTCCAACTCAGTGCAGTTGATGCCAAAATATATATGAAAATACAAACTTTGCCACCTTTGATTTTTAAACATGCTTTGATTCCAAGTATAACTCTTTTCACCCCAGTGGATTATTATAAAACTTCGCCTGGACAGGTGATAGTTGGTCACATGCATCCACAAATCGGATCATACTGTTCTGGAATGGCGATGAAAGATATGCATATATTGACAAATCTCCTTACATGAAATCAGCATCAGCTCCATATGCAGTGACACAGAAAGGTATTCGAAACTCAACTTCTTCGAAGTACAAACGAGTCAAGTTAATGTAGTCTTTGGCTTGGTTTCTCATGACCCATGAGCAGCAGAATACCATGTGTTTACTGTTACTTGAACCGAGAAAGTGTAAATACTATCTAAACTGTTGAATAACTAGAGATGATACTGTTGAGGATTTTCTTAACAATGCATAATCTAAGGTCATGTAATTTGATTGAATCTTGGAGGGTGTGGATGTAATTTAACTCACAATTTAAATTTTATGCGTAACATTGGACTTCATATAATATTTGGTGGTCCAGCTAATACATCTTTGTGTTATAATATCAAGATCGATGCTGTACCCCTGTTTTCGTCGGCCAGTTTTCCTCCTTAAACATATAAAAATATCGTACAATTGAAAATTATTCTGCCCTGTAAATAAAATTATCTATCTGATGAGAATTTTTCATGACACTTATATCAGATTTTATAAATCATTGCTAAAATTTAATGTATACTCGGTATAATGTCGGGGTCAAATAAAATCGATGAATCGAGCAAGATATATGTTGTTGAAAAATATTTGAATTGGACATGAATATATTGAGTTGTTTGACTTTGATGTTCGAAAATAATACAGCTAAAATACAAAATTAACCAACACGATTTTACATTAGACTAATTTAAATATGTCTTTAATGTTGGTAAGATTTCAACAATCTGATTTGATCCATCAAGTTTCTATAATTTACACTGAGTTCTCCAAACATACAGAATAGGTGAAACGTTGTATATAATCTATATTTATGTTCGCACTGACAATTGGAGGGTATGAATATTTTATGATACGTTTTGGATGCCAATATGCCACTGAATAATTTTAAAAAGATATAGTGTAATTATTGGGAGCATGCTGTTGGAAATACGCCTATAATTATTAAAATTTGAGTTGTATTATTATCATCTTTTGTACTTTTGATAAAAATAAAATAAATTAATGCATCTTCCAACATTTTATTTGATGATATGAACAATTATATTTTTTAAATTGTTTCAAGTATATATAATATATCCCATACTCCTTTGATGCAATCGACTTCTTTTCTTTTGTGACCAAATGTCATCGACTTCTAGAAGAAGACTTGTTTCATGTAAATTCGATGAAAGGAAATTATGAATGATTTTAGGCAGATTGAAAGTTCAAGAACAATGGCTTTATATCGACGACCAAATTTCTAATCCCCTCGAGAATTTTGACCGCAGCCCATCTAGAAGCAAATATCCAATAAGTCTAATGGCATGTTAAAGAAATTGCAACTTTTATATTTTTATTGTAAGTAAATATATGAACATAAATAATCTTAGCCGAGTGGTTCAAATCAATCATGCCTAAAAAATATCAATAGTTTTGTTTTACTTCCAATGCAAGAAAAAGTCATGGCCAAGCCTAACACGAGTTTCGTGTTATATGGGAAACCACGGTCTTCTATCGACGTTCGTGGTATCAATCCAAAATGTGATCATGGTCTATTTATATAGCAAAGATGTTAATTTTTTTCCATGGGTTTGACTTCTTGCGAGGAAAATCCGAAACGACATGGGTACGATGATTTTTAAATCCCCCAAATGAGTATGGAAATGTTAATCATACCCCTATCTCCAAACTCCCCAAATCCACCGCGGTAGTATAATAAAATAATATTCTAATATTAGTTAATACACATTTAGATAACTAAAACAACCTACAAAAACCTAAATAATAATCTATTAATAACCTTTAAATATATATATATATATATATATATATATATATAAAGAAATTGTAATGCCCAGATATTTTAGAGGTCACAAACTAGAAAGATATGAGATTGAGGGATTACAATGCTATATTATTTCGATCAATGAATAGATTCAGTTTCAGATTTCATGTATTACGCGATGATCAACATATTCTTATATCTTGGGTTGATAACCAGATTTTAGAATGCAATAACAGTAGATGTCTAGTGGTTCCAGCAAGCCAATCGAATCCTTTTGTTTTAACTAAAATGGTTCGGTTTCCATATGCATCATTTTTATTTTGAAAAACAGAGCACGCTTATAATGGATTTTTGGACATATCGATTAAACGTGTTTCCCTTCAGTAGGCATTCTAAATCATATAAATAGGATGATAAGTTTCTCATGCATCATTATCTTCAAATCAAATCATTTAGAAGCGGTGCTCTCTCTCAAGAAGCCGAACAAAATACTTTCAAAGTGTTTTAAAGGAAACAGGCGGTGCGTTAGGAGTTGCTGGATTCTCTGCCGTTATTGTGTTAAAGAATTCAGGCAAGTAAACTCTGTTTCTTGCTCACTCAGTGAAA
>KQ995695.1:304185-328263 GCA_001598015.1 Dorcoceras hygrometricum
TGCTTCATGCATCATTACTTTCAAAATCAAATCATATAAAGCGGTGCTCTCTCTCAAGAAGCCGAACAAAATACTTTCAAAGTGTTTTAAAGGAAACAGGCGGTGCGTTAGGAGTTTCTGGATTCTCTGTTGTTATTGTTTCAAGAATTCAGGCAAGTAAACTCTGTTTCTTGCTCACTCAGTGAAAGCATATATTCAATTCTGTTTGCATGATTATATGAGATTTTAAATAAAGGAAGATGGCCTTCGGCTGTTCTTCAGAAACCAGAAGTTCATGCTCTGTTTTTATGAAGGTTGCGTTTTACTGATTTTTATTCCAGAAAGTTTACAGAAAATGGTTTGATGATGTTCTTTTAGTTAGTTCTTGAGTTTTCTTCAGAAATTCCATCGAAGTAGCTTACAAGTAGCTTATTCGATCATTTCCAGAAATTTATTTAGATATTTTGAATTTTTCAGACAAAGGAAAACCATCGTCATTCACCTGGTTAAGTCTGAAAACTGGTTCTTATACCACTACTGATATTGCTTTGTCGAAAATATTCGAAGTATAGATTTCAACTATTGCATTGTTTGAGTTCAGTAGTTGCGATCAGAAGTCGCACTATTTCATGTTCAGCTGTTGCATATTTTATTGTTCATCAGCTGACAGTTTATTCATCAGTTGATAGTTGTTTATCAGTTGATAATTTGTTCATCAGCTGATAGTTTGTTCATCAGATATTAGTATTCAGCATATGCATTGCTTTCATAAATTCAGCAGATGCATATTCAGCAAATGCATTTCTTTTGCTAAAACCAGCAGGTGTATTTCTTTGTTAACAACAGCAGGTGCAATTACTTTATTAGAATTCAGCAGCTGCATTCCTTTGTTAGAATTCAGCAGTTGCGTTGTCTTCGTAACATTCAGCAGATGCACTGTTCACCAGCAGATGCATTCTATTTTGATATTTCAGTAGTTGCTTTATTGTCTTTACGAACGGTTGTAGCGACTGGTGGTAGCGACTGGTTTATGCGCTAACGACATCGTTTCACTTTACATTTGTTTAAAAGATCTTGCGACTGGATTCTTGTATTGCGACTGGTTTCCTATTCGTTGCGACTGGTACTGTTTATTCAGCTGGTATTAGTCTTGCGACTGGTACTGTTCATCCTTCGTTTTCTTCAACAGATAACGAAATTTCAGAATTTGATTTCTTACTCATTTACACATCAATTCAAATGAATCTTCGACTTATCTGACAGATTCAACTAGCTAATTTATTCAGTTTTCATTTTCGCAAGCTTTACAGAGAAATCCTTTGCAGTTCCAGAACATCATTAGACAAAAGAAAAACCAGTAATTCGTGCAAGAGAGAAAGAAAACAGATTTTAGAAAGAAAAGAAAGAGCAGAACGATGTTTTAGAAAATATTTTAAGTTATGACAACAAAGAGGGTCCCTAGAAGAAGGGTGAGTGCGCGACTGACGAACCATGTGCCCTTTCAACAGAGGAAGGTCATGTGTATAGGTCGACATATCTGTATATCCCTTCACCATGAGCCATAGTGCTAGAGACTGATATCAGGAGTTTGATCAAATGAATTGGACCAAAATGTTTAAAGTGTTGTCATAATTTCAGAAGAGCGCATGTGTGATTTTAATCACAGCTCCAGAGAATGTTTAAAGGAAATGTTTTCAGTATTTGATTATGTTTTATGCTTTCAGTTTCTATCAGAATTCTCAGTTATATGTTACGCTTGTTCATTCCAAAGCATATTCAGATTTCAGTTATGTATTCAGATTCCAGCTTCAGTTTCTATTGAATGATTTCGTTATTCCAGATTTTACCTGCTGAGCCTTTGGCTCACTAGTTTACATTGAGTGCAGGTAATCAGCAGTAAGAGCTGGAGGGAGATGATCAGAAAGGGAGGATGTGTTTATCGTGGACATCTTCCGTTGTTTCTTTCAGACTTTTGATTTTGATGTACAGAACTTAGTTATAGTTTTGTATGTTAGCAGATTTCTAGTTCCTCAATTTTGTAGAAATCTGTATGAACTTTTGGTGTAAAGATATATGCTGGTTCACTCGTATTTCTATCAGCTGGTGTATCAGTTCTGCGTGTGTTTTAAGAACAGCAGAGGATTTAGTTCAGCGTTTTGTATACCCTTGCAGCTAATTTTACTTCCGCTTACGTCATTGTTTCCTTGTTCCGCATTTCACCAGCAACGAATTGTGTTTATTCGCAAGGCACCAGGCTGACGTGGCAGCACCAGGAAGTGTCACGTCAGCCTGATGTCCACATGGTGCCCATGTCGGATGCCCACCATATCAAATTTGTATATATATATATATAAATTTTTGTTTAATATCATATTATTAAGTAATAATATATAATTGTAAATAATATATGTTCAATGATATATTATAAGTGTGTATGTAATAATAATATAGAATAATAAATAATATATTATTTAATATATTAGAGGTGGGATGGGGATCCACGTCCCCGAGTCGATTCCTACGAGAATGAAGTGGGGAACCCCGATTTATTCGGAGCAGAGATGATAATGACAAACCAATTACGCATCGTCTCATTGTTATCCCTATATATTAGGAACATGCTTTTCTATTACATTAAATCGATCATAATTCATTGATTTTTGATTTTGTTTATGTATTTATTTTTTCCAGATTTAAGCAATTAGTTTGTTCTCTGGCATCAAATTGATTTGAACCCAAAATATTCTTGTTATTCTCGATACGGTTTTAGAGTTTGTCGACTCAATTCCCTATAATATACGACAAGACATTTCGAGATAACTAATGTCCATGTTCATTATTCCAAATTAAATACATAGTCTCCATACATTTTTATTTTATTACTTACGAGGAAAGTATTCTACAAATTCAATTATGTAATTAGATAGAAAACAGAATTAATTCAAAAACCATCGGAGTTATTTGTACAATTTTTTGGTGTATATATAATTGAAGTTGAAAAAGTGCCCCTCAATTAATAATGCGAAAAAACTAGAAAAGATGGGAGATATGTAATATTTGTTTTCAGATAAATGTTATTTTAATTACTTCATTTGTTAGATAAAAATATAATATATATAATTTTTCTTTTAAAATTATGCCCTTTAATACAATCTCTTTTAACTTTCTCATAAAATATCACTACAATTCGTATATCATAATATGTGTATATTAGTGACAAAATTGTAGCAACTCAATTTCTAACAGATATGGCCACCTTGTATATTTTATTTCCATTCTATATGTTACGATCGAATGTCCACATATTACATGCATTTTAAAAATCTTTGATTTGAAAACAGCACACAATAGGGCAACCAGATCATGCCACAGCTGAACCAACAGCTCTGCGAGCTGGTCTGGAGCATGCGCAATCTGGTTAATTAAATCTTGAGCTGCAATAGCTCAGTGTTCTTGAAATATTTGTGCACCGAAAGTAAGATGTAAAAAATTACGGAAATAACTTGAACTACTCTCTGAAAATCGAAAATTTATTAACAGTTTTAAACACGGTTATAAAATATGTAATTCGTGAATGTTAAATGTAAAAAGTTGTAAAGAAATACGCTGTAATTTATTTATGGAAGTTCGGAGTTGAATCTCCTACGTCTTCCCTCCTTCCGCACATGAAAGATCCACTAGAAGATTTGATTATAACAGCCTCTGTTACAACCCGATCCGACAGCCCGCAAGCTGCAAGAACTCCTAGTCACCTAATGCACACCAGCCTGCAAGCTGTGTGTCTAACAACACTTCTTTTACGTCTCAGTGAGAAAGACTACAAGACTTGTTTAATGACTTTGTTCAAATACTATAAGGGAGAGTTTGATTTGATTCACTCATTTTCTGTTTCGCTCAACTCTCATATTTATGAGTGAATCGTGTGTGAGATTCACAGTGTACGCTCAATCTCTCGAATATTAAATCTCACACACTGGGAAGTGCTTCTCTCTAAGCTGGTAGCTCGCTATCTTCCCATAGCTCGTGCTGTCGACTTGATAATTCATATAAGCTTTCGGCCAGTGCACCAGCTCACTTCTTGGCACTGCACCAGCTTGCACACACAGCTGCCACCAAGTGTGTAAACTTACGACTAGCACTGCTTTGTGTTGTGCATCTCTCTGCTTTGCGCTCGCTCTTGCACACACTCTCTCAAGTATGCTGATACCTATCTATTGCTTCTTTTCTGCTCTTGATATATAAAGCCTCTTGTGCAATTGTCCGTTGGACACAAAGTTGTAGCCGCTGAAAAGTCTTCTGACAAGGTAGTACTTTGTGTCCTTTGTCATTTAATGTTAATGCAGGTTTTATGACTTTTAGCGTGTGAGCATTGTAACGAGAAGACAACACAACAAATCAATTTGTACACTCATAAGCAAATCTTCGTATAATCTTGTGTTCAAATCATTTTACTTGTCGTTTTGTCCAATTCTGCTCTTGACTTCAGATGACATCTGCTTCTGCTCGCTAAGCTGCTTTGACCTTAACCAGCTTGTCTCTGTTCTGCTTTGCTTCGAGCTGGTCTATTCGTTACTTTGAGCTGGTATCTTTTTTAACTGTACTGCTCTTGTTTACGACTGCTCTTGACTGTTCTGCTATCAGATTCTTCCTCATCTCCATCTACGTAGGTCACCTCGAGAACGTCAAACTTCTCACAGACTTCTGCCTCCGCATTTCTTCTTATTCTTCATCTTCCACATCATCCACGATAAATAAGAGCTGGTTTATCGTGAGCTTGTTTGTCCTTAACCAGCTTGACTCTATTCTTCTAGTCAAAAGCTCATCTCTTCTTGATTATGTGTACTTGCTTGATCTTGATCCATTCAGACACGACTTCCAAACCATTAGCAAGTACACGGGGCTTCTTCTAGTTGATTGAACTAGTTCTTTGAAGGTACGTCCTCGAAGAACTGCAATCTCAAACCATTGATTATATCCCTTCTTCTTGGGATCTTTTAATCAGTTCTGATTCAGCTTTCGCTGGATGGAACTTTCTATGCTGAACTGATTATTGTTGTGATCTGTGATCTGATCGGCACTTGAGCACTACTCTTGTACTCTGATCTGCACTTGGTCACTGCACTTGTAAACTGCACTTGAACAGTTCTGCGCTGCACTGAATCTCACTGCACTTGACCCCTGAACTGCTCTTGCACCAAAGTGGTGAACCAGCTTGATGTTCTCTGCAATCCGGATATCTTCTGTTGTATCAGCTCGGGCGTCCCCTTACTGTTTAAACGTGGATATCTTCAACTAGACCAGTTTAGACGTCCCCTCATTGTTTCAGTTTGGATATCTTTTTATCTGCTCAACTGCACATCGCATGTAAATCGTTAATAGATTAATAACAGATTTTATGTTAATCAAAATTAAGATTCTGATTTTGTATGTAAATCGTTAATAGATTAATAACATATTTTTGTTAATCAAAATTAAGATTTTGATTTGTAAGAAGAGATCCAACATTATAGATATGATTTTTCTTTATAATATATAAATTAAAATAAAATATTATCTCATTCCTAAGATATTTTGAAATTCCTAATATACCCCATGAAGTGAAATAAAATGGTGCACTATAGCTCTAGAACTCCTAATAAGGCCAAGGGCAAACAATGATCACACTTGTCTCTTAACTTTCTTCAAGAGTTGAAGTTACTTCACCGCCAGATACTAAAATATCAACGACCCAATTGCTTGCTTATTGCACCTAAAAAAATAAATAATTCCTAAATTTATACAACGTCGAATACCTAAATTTATACATATATATTTCTTCACCGCCAAATAATTATATGAACATAATTTGAGTCGTGAAAAAGGAAAATTGGTACGTATCATAAATTTTAATATAATATAATATTTTCTAAAAAATATTTATCCTTGTAAGTTATTTGAGATTGTCGTTTACATAATTGTCAAATTATGAGAAAAAACCGCCATACATTATCCTCAAATTTATAAGTTTTATTTTCTCTATTATAGTTTTTATTATAGTAACTTAAAATGATTATTTGATGATACCCGCAACCCTTTCTAGCATTTGAAATACCAAAGCTTATAACTTTTTAAAACTTATTTTTTCTCAAATTTCATATAAAATCCTTGTGTAGTAATATAGATCTACGCCATCAATTTAATTTTGAAATTATTTATTTATCGGAAAAGTAAATTAAAAAAGCCACGACCTCAAAAATATTTTCTTTAAATCCTCCATCCCATCACCAGTTCCCTCAGCACACCAGAGCCATGGCTTCTTCATCCTCCCTCACTCTCTCCCAAGCCATCCTATCCCGCTCCGCCATCCCCCGCCATGGCTCCGCCGCTCCAACGGCCGCAGGTTCCGTATCCATCCCCTCTTTCTCCGGCCTCAAACCCACAACAACTACCTCCTTCTCCACCCCCACCCGCCGCCGGACCCCCACTCTCACCCGCTTACCAATCACAGCCTCAGCGGCGGTTGAAACTCTAGAGAAAACCACAGACACTGCTCTCATCGACAAATCGGTCAACACGATCCGCTTCCTGGCGATTGATGCAGTGGAGAAGGCTAATTCCGGGCACCCGGGTCTTCCCATGGGATGTGCGCCGATGGGTCACATACTGTACGATGAAGTGATGAGGTACAACCCCAAGAATCCCTATTGGTTTAATCGTGACCGCTTCGTGCTCTCCGCCGGACATGGATGCATGCTTCAATATGCGCTTCTGCACCTCGCGGGATATGATGCTGTAAAGGTAGTAGCTTTGATATCTTATGTGCAGCTAATTTTCTTGTTAACTTACTATTTTCTGTTCATGCATCATGGTGTTATGGTAAATATTGTGGGTTGTGCTTCTGGTAGATCTGAGTATAGTGTATTGTGTTTTGATGTTGGCTTTTGCTGATTCAAAGTTGTGTTCTGATAATTTGGGAAATTTCTTTATCTAATCAGTTCTATGATTTAAAGTATTTGTTGGCACTTTCTTGTAATCAATCTTTTCGTGATTGAGGAACCAAGTTGTGAATATAAACATAAAGAGGATTTGTGAATGTAATTTAGGGGCTAATTTGTGATCTACTCCGACAGGAAGAAGATTTGAAGAGTTTCCGTCAATGGGGCAGCAGAACACCAGGCCATCCTGAGAACTTTGAAACACCTGGTATTGAAGTCACCACAGGTATGATTTTTATCCACAGATTTGAATTCATGTGCTTGTGTTGAACTAGGATTTTCTAATTTCCTTATTTGTTTTTGTTTAGGCCCTCTTGGTCAAGGTGTTGCCAATGCTGTTGGCTTGGCACTTGCAGAGAAGCACCTGGCGGCTCGTTTTAACAAACCGGATTCCGAGATCGTCGACCATTATACGTGAGATTTATATCTACTTATCACTTTTTCTATATGATATTTGTCATGCGTGACTTGACATTGGCTTTGCAGATATGTTATTCTGGGTGATGGTTGTCAAATGGAGGGTATTTCGAATGAAGCTTGCTCTCTTGCTGGCCATTGGGGGCTTGGGAAACTGATTGCTTTCTACGACGACAACCACATCTCTATTGATGGTGACACAGAAATCGCTTTTACCGAGAAGGCTGACATCCGTTTTGAGGCTCTTGGCTGGCATGTGATATGGGTGAAGAATGGTAACACAGGATACGATGAAATTCGTGCTGCCATCAAGGAGGCAAAGGCTGTAAAAGACAAGCCTACCTTGATCAAGGTAAGACACTTGGTTTTACATTTGCCTGGCTTGAAAATGATGAGGTAGATGGAATTGGTTCTGTTTGCTTTCCTTCTCATGTCACATCAACTGCAAGCATAGATAAATAAGATTTAACTTCTATACGCTGTGTTTTGATAGTTATATTGTTTATTATTTGGAAGATTACAACAACCATTGGTTTTGGATCCCCCAACAAGGCCAACTCCTATAGTGTGCACGGAAGTGCATTGGGTGCCAAGGAAGTTGAAGCCACCAGAAAGAACCTTGGTTGGCCTTTCGAGCCTTTCCACGTACCAGATGATGTGAAGAAGTAAGTATGCCAATTTTATTGGACTAAAGTGATTGTAGTTATCTTTGAAATGATTTTAATTTGCTGTGAATCCTCATTTTTGCAGACATTGGAGCCGACATGTTCCTGCTGGTGCTGACCTTGAAGCTGAATGGAATGCCAAGTTTGCGGAATATGAGAAGAAATATTCAGAAGAAGCTGCTGAGCTGAAATCCATCATCACTGGTGAACTACCGGCGGGTTGGGAGAAGGCTCTTCCTGTGAGTTGATTTTTTCCCTCTTGTTACATCATGTTGGAATGATGCGAAATTCCATTTAACTTTATTAATATTTAGATAGCTTAGAGAAATTTTTGAAACACTGGTTATGGATTTCTAATTATTCACTCCAGTAGCATGTGCTAGAGTTTGTCATAGTTTTAATCGAAGCAATGAACTCAGGGCAATGGATAAAACATTTTGAATCACTAGGCTTTATCTTTTGTTAAATGTCTTGGCCAATTTTAAGCCACTGCCAGTTATTTGCCTGGCAAAAATCTTTATCCATTTAATATATTCTGATTTTGCCTGTCGTTTTTAAAATTTCAGACTTACACTCCTGAGACCCCTGGTGATGCTACACGAAATCTTTCTCAGCAAAACCTTAATGCTCTTGCTAAGGTCCTTCCCGGCCTTCTTGGTGGCAGTGCTGACCTTGCCTCGTCTAACATGACCCTTCTGAAAATGTTTGGTGACTTCCAAAAGAATACAGCCGAAGAGAGAAATGTAAGGTTTGGTGTTCGGGAACATGGTATGGGAGCTATATGCAACGGAATTGCCCTTCACAGCCCTGGCTTCATTCCCTATTGTGCAACGTTTTTTGTGTTTACTGATTACATGAGAGCAGCTATGAGAATATCTGCTTTGTCGGAAGCTGGAGTGATCTATGTCATGACCCATGACTCAATTGGGCTCGGAGAAGATGGGCCGACTCATCAGCCTATCGAGCATTTGGCAAGTTTCAGGGCCATGCCAAACATATTAATGCTCCGTCCAGCTGATGGCAACGAGACAGCTGGGTCATACAAGGTTGCTGTCCTCAACAGGAAGAGACCATCTGTTCTGGCTCTCTCTCGACAAAAGCTGCCCAACCTTGCTGGAACCTCGATTGATGGTGTATCGAAAGGAGGTTATACGATATCAGACAACTCATCTGGTAATAAGCCTGATGTCATTTTGATTGGAACCGGTTCTGAGTTGGAGATTGCAGCAAAGGCAGCAGATGAACTCAGAAAGGAAGGCAAATCAGTTAGAGTCGTCTCCTTTGTTTCTTGGGAGCTTTTCGATGAGCAATCCGACGAGTACAAAGAGAGTGTTTTGCCAGCTTCAGTATCTGCTAGAGTAAGTATTGAAGCTGGATCGACATTTGGCTGGCAAAAGATTGTTGGGGCTAAAGGGAAGGCCATTGGAATAGACAGATTTGGTGCTAGTGCACCTGCGGGCAAAATATACAAGGAATTTGGCATTACAGCTGAAGCAGTCATTGCTGCAGCTAAAGAAGTCGCTTAGGCTTTTATGCTCCAATTCTTGGTCGGTTATAGTCTCCTCGAAATCTTGCTTTTTGATTCTGGGTTGGTAAAAATTACGTCGTAACTAGTGAACAAACAAGATGCTGGTTTCAGCCTGAGAGTTTGCGGCTAGAGATATCCTAAAAAGAAGTTTAAATTTTCACTGTTTTAAAATCCGGGCAGCGGATTGCCGCAATCTAGTCGGTACATGAATTCTTCTGAATCTTTGCATTTGAAAAACCTTGTCCTGATCTTGTAAACCCGAAGTATTTGGATTGATTAAACATGCTATGTGCTAAACTTTTTTTACGTAGTTGAAAAGTTAATAAAAATGTATTCCTTTCCCACTTCTGTAGTTGGGTATATTACTTGTTCCCGGAACTTTTCATTATGGTTTTCAAGCAACTCTTGGCTAACTTTTACCATGGGAGCCGATTAAGTGTACGTGTGTCTGTAAAACAATATTATCCAATTTGGAAACTTTTTCACTCGGATATTTGACCACAGGGTTCACTGGTTTTTACTTCCGATTAAAAGTAATCCATCCCAAAAATGTTTCTGGTTTTAAGAACTAAGGATATAAATACCCACTTGTATGTTTCTTAACAGGGAAGCCTTTGAGTCGCAAATTATTTGTGCCTGAATAAATTGGTGGGAATAATACAATAGTCTGCATGTGGTGTAATTTATGCCTGTGAATCCTATGATAAGACATTTAATATATTTTTAACATGGTGATAAGATAAGTGAAAATGATTCTAAACCCAAATAATATGTGGATAATGACCCGAGTCCGATGAGTGGATAAATCTCATCGTGAAGGGGTAGGAGTCAAGTGGCTGAGAGAAGGGGTGGCCTTGAATTTGGTGCGAAAGTGATTGTTTTGTGAATAAAAGCCACATGGAAATCATTCGAGTTGGGCAAAATCCTAATCTGATCATAAAATTTTGAGGGCCTTACATTGTAAGTAAAGCGAAGTGGGGTCTATCAATCCAACACATATTTCACCAACTAATGTGTGGTTGTCAAGTGTTCATGGCTATCATGTAATAATAAACACCACCACCCGTATTTCGAGTTAAATTTTTATGCAAAATCATTATTTTTTTCTTTTTAAACTTATTGTTAGGTTGTCAACAATTTTTAAATGTATTTTTACTTTAGTCTCACACCAACGAATTGGACCATTCTGCGGAAATGTTGATAGCTACAGGCTACTCCTTTTTACTGGAAACAAGAAAACAATAATATTTAACGTACAAGATAAATGATCGATTAAGAACACATCCATCAACGTCATATGGATCTCCTGTACTCTTTGAAATGTATCCAAGCATGACTACTTGCTCATGGCTTCAGGTGTAACACCTTGATATAAAAATATAAAATTTGATAATAAAAGTTAGATATCGAAATTTTACGTGAAAAGTTCTAAAAGTATTATGTTAATTTACGGTCAAAATGAAAATATTTCACTACAATATTGTATAGAATTACTTTTCACGTTCTGTTTTTCAAGAGACACATTATCTTAATATACGAATAATTTATCTCACGAATATTAATACACTCGACCATTGAATGTTTAAAAGAGAGAAGAGTAGATTTCTGAATCTGAGATAGAGCTCCAACTACTGAAGAGGCGAAGACAAATTCAAGCAGAATTTGCCTAAAAAAGGGGGCAAGCCTTCGTATGAACATAATAGCCCATACTATACAGTAGCAGCGGGAAGAAAGTGGGATTAGTACCATATTTTAATAGACATCCTATGTTTAGTTCATGGATCTTTGTAGTAAAAAAAACTAATAATCATATTACAAAGAAACTATGCATCGAGTATTGCATAATAATGTAAGACATACTTGTGGTTCATATAAATACAAAAGAGATAAAACTCAGAAAGTGACGACCATATCCTATTATTTGGACAAAAAGATGTATACACCGTCTCAATTTTGACTTATGAGACGTGCATGCACAACCTATTTGATTTTGGCTCTCCCGATTATCACATTAATGTTATGAGAAATTCTATAAAAATTTTAAGGTTTCTCACGTAAAATTTCGATATCCTTTTTGTTCTCCAATTGCATATTTCTATGTGTCTCACCTGGGATCAACAATGCATTTGGCAGCACAGGCAGGTGTTCGGTATGCAATGGAGAATCCCAGCTCCTATGTGCATAGCAACACTGCGGGCCTTGTTAGCTTGCTTGAGGTTTGGAAGAGTGCCAATACTCAGCCTGCAATCATGTGGGCGTCAAGTAGTTCTGTCTATGGATTGAATACCAAAGTACCCTTTTCGGAGCAGGATAGGACCGATCAGCCTGCTAGTCTATATGCTGCAACCAAGAAGACCCAAGAGGAGATTGCACATACCTATAACCATATATATAGGCTATTATTGGATTGAGGTTCTCTACTTTTTATGGACCTTGGGGTAGGCCAGATATGGCATACTTAGGGATATACTGAAGGGGAAGAAATTCCCATATTTGACGCTGCTATACCATGGGACAGTGGCTAGGGACTTCACTTACATAGATTATGGTAAAGGGTTGTCTGGCTGCATTGGATACTTCCGAGAAGAGTACTGGTAGTGAGGGCAAGAAGAAGAGGCCGGCTCAACTTCGGGTTTTCAACTTGGGGAACACATCTCCTGTGCCTGTTGCAGATCTTGTGAGCATTTTGGAGTGATTGCTCAAGGTGAAGGCAAAGAGGCTGGTGATGAAGTTACGAAGGAATGGGGATGTCCAATTTATTCATGCCAGCATAAGCTTGGCTCTTCAACCCAATGGTACCTCAGTTACTAGAGTAATGGGAAGAAGATTGCACAGTGAAACATTTTTGTTTTTCATTTGTGCATGGGATCATTCTATCCTTGTTAGTTTTGGTCCTTCTAATTTTGTGAACGTATCCATATTCGTCACCCAGCCAACCATTTTGACATAACATGATTGTGTCATCTGAGGAGGAAGTTCCTAACCCCATGAGGAACTTCTCGCGATGGGTGCAAGCCGGTTCGTTCATGTTCTGCTCTTCGTCGAAGGACTAATCGATTCTCGTCTCTTAAGGACAATTGTTGTAGTTTAATCTTTGTAGAGTTCACTGTGTGGTAGTGGAAGTTGCTGATGAATGGATGAGTATAGTGGTAGTGGGAATTTGATTCAAATAAAACAGCAGACAAAAGTTTTCGCATAATGATTGTTGTGCAGAAAACTTGAATGACCATATAATCCATTCTTCAGATGGATACAACTATTCAATATTGTATTTGTTTTACAATATCGTTGGCAATTTTAGTGATCAATTACTATATTCTTCTTACTGGCCACTCGCTGTTATCGCCAAGGTGCTGTATTGTGGTGAACCAGACTCGAAATCTGTTATTCTGCAATTAAAGTAACTTATTTAAAATTATTAAAACTGAGCAAATAACAAAGTCAACCTTAATGGATTTAAACTGAAATCTTAACATGATTATCACTTCCATACAATATACTGCATTATTTGCTTGTAGTATTTATAAATTTTCCATTCATGGCTTCGTAAATCAATACAGACAATTTATAACGCTGATCCTTGTGCGTATAGAACAAGTTTAAGAAATAAAGTTAAGAAATAAGCAATCTTTCTATAAATAAGTTCGCCTTTTCAATAATATAAAGTGGAGAGTGGGAGAGGTCTAACATATCTTCATTACCATCTAAAACGGTATAGGCTCTCTTTTCGGCCAAGATTCTATCTTCAAAAAGTACTTCGTTGGCACCACACCGCCAAAGCCCTCAGTTAAAATCACTCGATTGTCGGATATGTAAAACTTCATTCCCTCTAGAAGAGAAGTAGGGGGAAGCAATAAAAATGAAGATCAAAAACTGATTATCGGAAATTATTAGTGGACGATCGTTAGTTTGTACCTTCCATGGCCTTTTTTACGTCAAGAAATATCAACATGTTAATGTCACGTCTCATACCTGAAATTTTAATGGCAAAAACGTTAAACACGGGTAAATATCACTTTCCAAGCTAATAATCATCAAAATCCCCATTATATTTGGAACAAAGCATGGAGGTTGATAGATGAACATAGACAGATCTATCAATATTATATCAAGCGAGAGAGAAAAAGCAAGACAATTTTCAACATGCTATTCTAACAAGAGAAGAAAATATAGTACCACTAATAACTTCCGCATCTGCTGGCAAGCCGCAAGAGAAATGTACATGTAATCTCTTCATGCGTTTCAGGCCCTGCTCTAAGATCGATTCCAAGTTCCTTCTGTACGTCCCATGCACGCAAACTGCATTTTATCACAAAGGGCGAAGCACTTAGAAAAAGATGAAAGAAGCCATCTTCATCTCAATAAAGAAGGGAAAAAAGGAAACCCCAAGCACCTGGAATTTCCTCAGGGGAAAGTATGGGCTTTAATAAGCTTTCAGTTTCAACAGTCTGTACGGGTATTTGAACAAGGAACAATTATTTAAGAAGGCATTAAGCCACTTGGAGCAGACAAACAAAGCACAATTCTAAACTAGCTTCAATGAAACTGTAGGGGATGGGTTAAATTGTGCCAGCAGTGCCAGTATAGAGTTGCTTACTTGCTTGTCTGTATCCAAAAAAGGAAGAATTACTTGTTAGTCGAAGAGAAAATTGCAACATATCTTGGCATCATGCAAGTTGGATTCGATTCAAAAGCAGTTGGCATATGCACTTTCAGCTCATCACAAATCAAATCAAGAGTATTTTGCAACAAGTACAGTTGTCATTATTACTCAGCTTCCGCAGGACAGGTATGTTTTAGTGTTCAATCAAATATAGAAGGTTGGGTGTCACCTGGTGTTTTTGAGATAACTCAAAATTGTGAACCATAAACAAAATATAATTCCAAAAAGTTTCTAGCAGAATAGGTTTGATCACTGCAAAGCATTGCCACGTGGAAACTTCATTCCACAGTAGTTGGAGCAGTAAATGGCATCCAGGATAACAATTTTAAAATAGTAATGCTCTTCTAGACACAATAAAAGTAAAGTGTAGGCCTGGTCAGAGACTTTGAGGAAATACGTCACCTCAATTGAGTGACCTTGGTTTGCGCGTATTAACAGCACCCCACTTTCCTCCAGCAGGCTAAACCGCTGCTTGTTGTCCCTCCTAACAGCCTATGAACATGTTAAAAGCAAAATTAATCTTTGTAAAAATGGTTCTACATGATACACATACAAATAATATGCCAATGCACTTAAATGATCAGATGCTGTAATCAGCCAAAAGACAACCTTCGGTAGCCATCTCTTATTTAATTAGCTGGTAACCATTTGACATCAAGTTCTATTCAAGAAATCATTTGCCATTTGTATTACACATTCTCCTCATTCCAAGAAAGAGAGAAAAAAGACATCAAATTGAGATGAAATACTACAGAAAGGTAAGAACTTGCATAAACATTTCCCATGCAATAGCATCACTGCATCAAAATGTTGGTATAACTACAGGGTAAATCATTATAATCCATTCAATCTCAACAACGGGCATCTGATCTCAGTACATAACCAGGACTAGAGATTCAAACCTCTCTAACATCGGCAATATCATGTGATCGTAATGGAACATTGGCAAAAGTTTTCAGATTTAGCTTCAGTAAATCTTGGACTTTGACATATCCGTCGCTCCTCATATCTAATTTTAATTCTGAAGCCATGTGCCGTAGTATACGCGTTCTGAAATTGTTGATAACAATTTTTAACGTTAGCAAATAACAAACTGTATGATATCTCCAACCGATGCACATACATGAATTAATCTTTGACTTTACGTATTGTGCGCTTTCTGAACCTCAAAATCATTGGGCATTGATCAAAGCAACAATTTATTTAATACCAAAAAGATCTATGTCAGCTCCGGAATATGTATAGCAAGTACCCATCTTCCAAGTCATCATATGTAACAAGAGTAAAAGTGAAACTCAATAAATGTAACAAGAAACATAACACTTTACTAATAAAATTGATCATCAAAACCTTCACCAAACTCTCCTCCAAAATCTCAAACATCAATATAACCACATCATGGAAACCAAAATTCTACACTGAATTTCGTCTGGTTTGAATTGTCATAGGAATTAATCAGAAGTATTCCCTGGTCCTTCCTGATTCGTTTCCGTAAAACTCCAGTCAATTACAACTAATCCGCCTATTCATTTTCATATAGCTCCTCTTCCTTTAACATAAAGAAGTCCAGTTTCAAGCATCAATAATACTAAACAGACTAACGAGTTCCTCAAGAAACACAAAGATAGAAGTGTAAAGATAGCTGCATACAAGAGTCTGCCAAGAGCATCGATTTTATCTTTCCCAGAGGAACCGCTGCCACCTCCAAATCTACTGCCGCGACCCCTCGATCTTTCCCCATTATCTTTGATCTCCAGTCCTCTCCCTCTTCCTCCACCTTCACCTCTACTGGCATAAATTCGACAAGATACCGATATTTAGTGGTCAAAACAAAAAAAGTTTGAGTTGTGAGGAGAAAAATAAGAACGGAGAATACCTCGATGCAGTGACATAGGGGTTTCCGGCGGTGGGATTTTGACGATTCGCCATCAAATTCAGGAATCGAAACTTGAAAGAAGAGGCAACGAGGAGAGCTGGAGTTGGGACAGGGACAGGCCGGAAGCATAGAATCCGTATGCGACTGCATGTCAGTGAAGCCCACATCGGCTTTTGTACGATGTTTTTTCCGCTTAATCTTTGTATAAACAAGTCGACCGGTTCGAACCAGCCGTGCAGGACAAGTTATTGAGTTCGAGCCAAACCAAACTCGACCCCAGAATTATTTTATTTGATTTGATAGTTCGTGAGATTTAATATTTTTATTAAATAATAATTTATTTGTAAGTTACAATATATTTGAGCCTTCATTTTCACCTTATTGTCTTTAAGTCGTCCAAAAAACTAAACACACAAAGGCGTAACGGATTTGATACAATAATCCGGTAAAAATTATATTTTCAAGAAAAAATTAACTTTTATTTGATGAAAAATAGTACATAAGAGGGTTCTTTTTTACAAACTTAACTCTGATTAATGAAATTTTCCCGGTTCACGTGAACCAACATAACCAGCAATAAGTCTGAATTTTGAGAAGTGGTTCAATTAATTAATTTCTTGCTTCATCTTTTGTTCCTTAACTCGATAAAAGTGCAATGAGGACGTGGTGGACACTGAACTCGGATCAAGTTGTTATTATTTTACACATAAAATTCCATATTAAAACACGACTAAGATGTTTAAAAATTTGAATTTATTAAAACACAACTTGAGAAATAATTACATTAAAAGGATACAAAATTTTAAAAATGTAAAGAGTAAATAAAAAAAAATACTTCAACATATTATTCTGTATCTTGGAACATAAAAAATTTGCCTGTTCGAAAATTTTTATCATTTTGGTACAGTGCAAGTACAAATATTACGCTCGTGGCATTCTTCGCCCTTTGCCTGTTATTAGAAGACCACAAACCCTTTGATCCATAAAAAAACTACTTGGCATTTTAAATTTCAATAAGACCAAGGAAATAGGAAATACCATAGATACCTGTCTTTCTTTCTTTCATTCCAATAAAAACTCTAAAAGTTACAACATACCAGCAACTACTCAAGGGTAATCTTGAATGGTTTCCGCTATTCAAATACCCCATTCGGATAAGTCTCCATAAATATAACAGGCTGCTTTAGTAACAAGAATTCTTTACAACATGAACAATCTCTTCAACGTTCAGGCAGTGAACTGGAGTTGGCTTATTATAAAATGTTTAATGCGCCATACAATTTTGGCGGCAGGTGAAAAATAGAATTCAGTCAAGAGATGGTGACCACTCAAGGGTTTCACCAGCGAACATCGGAACAATGTCACCACATGCAAAAGAAAATGATTCAGGCACCTTCCATGGAGTCTTGGTCAATTTAATCTTTGTCGTGTTTCTGGGGAGTCCATAGAAGTCTGGTCCATTGAAGCTTGTGAATGCTTCTAATTTGTCCAATGCGGCAGCCTGCACCACATTCACACTGTTATACTAGTTGAAGCCAACTTAGCAACTCTAAATAAAAATTCCATTACAAAGTATTTCTGTTATTCTAGAACGTAGATGCAAGGGAGTTGTGATTTTAGCCTTCTACTATCAGTGACTTCGAGTCTGTTCCATAAGACTATTGCATTGTCACACCTTTAATCCGTTTTGCGCTGGAACTGTCATTTGTTGGCTGTTAATGCTAATTTAGATGGAATTGAGCCACACAATATAAATGTGCAGAGTCTAAAACCCAACTAGGCTAATCCACATTTCAAATATAGAAACATGACACTTCCATATTCAATCTCGAAGCTTCAGAATCAGATTAATTTATCACATATTTTTTAGAAAAAATCTCCACAGCATTCAAATTCCAAGTTGCAACTTGATTTTTGTGAAACATTTTGCCAATGAAGAGTGAAGGGATTAGCTTGTAAAATTGGGAAAACAGGTAACTGCTGAGAGTTAGCAATTCATGTTTAAAATAATCAAATGTATTGGTGTATAATCCTTTTGGAACAAAAACTGAAGGTAACACCAGCAGTATACCTCTTCAAAAACCTTTGCATATACTGACAAGGCCACAGGAGCATTGTATATTCCAGCACATCCACACGAACACTCCTTTTTCCTTTTCTCATGTGGCGCGCTATCGGTTCCAAGAAAAAATCTTTTACTTCCACTGGTGACAGCCGAAACAATTGCCTGTCCTAATAAAGGAACAAACTATTAAGCACTTACAGTCGAGTTTAGTAAACAATGCTGCACCATTGAATGGAAGTAAAACCTGCAGTACTTATATACAAATATATACCGAAGTCTGATTTTGTGTATCAGTATGTACACCCTAATGGAAGTAAATTCTGCAGCAATTATATAAAAATATATACCAAAGTCTTATTTTATATATTTTACAAATATATACCAAATATGTGTACCCTACTAGCATTCCTACATTTGAAACTTCACCATGAACCATTAGAATCATATCCTAAAGCCGCTACTGAAAAATTTCTACGTAAAATGCAAAGATTTTAATTGTTTTTACCTTTTCAATTACTTTCTTCAACAAAAGGGTTAAAAAAATTATATTTTTAAATAAAGATTTCCAACTTCAAATTGGTGAATACAAGGTCTTCTAAAATGTTTTGATTATGATGGATAAAATGTGTCTCAAAGCATCAAGAAAACATTATGATTACAAGCCTTCGATTGCTTAAATGAGAGAATAAGTTTGTCCTTGTTATCAAATAATAAAATAAGAGAATTCTTCCATGGCAAACAATTTATAGACTAACAAGTTAAATTTTTTTTGTTAGCAAAGTATAACTGCCTTTCAAACAAGTGCAGGAAAAAAAAAATTAATTTGCAGCGCAAAACATAAATTGATATGTTTGGCAACAGTTTGTTAACAGAAAAGAGAAACTAGAAATCACAAAGTATAAATCTGATGATGCAGCCAAGATAGCAATAAGAACACACCAAAAAAGGAAAGTAAAAAGACAAACATAATTCACTTATTGTTCAAATCAAGGAGCATAAGCCTTTTTGAAACCAAATACATCATGAACAAGGAAGAGGGATGAAACAACAGTGACTGTTCACCCATATATGGTTCAAAGCATACTGTGTATCTCTCTCTTCAGTATGGGAAGGCAGTAATTATGAGGTTGTAACCCTCCTTGAAAAAGGGAATTCCTGTTAAGAACAAGATGCTGTGGTGTGACAGTTGCTGCAACAAATCCTAAAAAATAGTTCTATAATTAGACCATAATTTGAAAGGATACACAACTTCAATTTTCCACATAAACTATGAATAAGTTTTGAAGTTGCAAATGAACATGACTCACCTTCATCACAAGACTCGACAAATTTTACAGCATCTAATGTGGTTATATGCTCCATCACAACCTTAAGTTTTGGAAGTTTTTCAATTAAGGGGCTAAGAACTGTGTCAATGAACACCTTTTCGCGATCAAACACATCAACATCAGGACTTGTTACCTCTCCATGTACCTGCAAAAAGTATTTTATATGTATAAGAAAAGGTTGTTTGTGAGAACTTATGAGACTTAGAGCAACATAATTCAGAGCACAACTTTTGGTGTAACGTGTTTTCAGCCATCTGTATGTGGATTCAAGGATTTGCTACATGCATTTTCAATGCAATTTTATACAAGGTGTAACTTGGATGCCATGTTCGAATGTCACCGAATAAAGAGTACTGTATTTAGACTTCTTAGATACACATTACCAAAGCAAACAACAAGGAGATCTGGACTGTTCATATACCACAATTCATTCTTTTTTACATTCATAAACTGCAAATTCTGTACTATAGGACAGGAAGATTCACCCTTCTTAGGTATTGGCTTTCGCTTTCCCAGAACATCAGCCAAAGGTGAAACAATAAGAGGACATAGTATGCTGTAAAGTCACACATTATGACACTCAAAAATCTTAGAAACAACAAGCTATGGTGGTCATACTTGACGAAAGTGATTGTAAACAACTGCAAGTATAGTTTCAAAGTTTTCTCAAATGAACTATCAAAATTACATAATAAATACTGCTGGGATAGTCTTATCTTCTAAACGATAGCTGCTATACCTATCACCGACGAAAAGTAAAGGAACATATCAATAGATCTCCAGCAAATAAGAAAGAAAGTGAAAGCATAATGCTGAAGTAAAACCCATGCCAACTTAAGCATGATTCTAGTAAAATAGAGTGCCTGACCAACAAAGGCATATTTTGCTGAACCATTTCTTCAAGTACAGGAAAACATTTCCCAAACAGATCTGTTACACCATCTTGAGAATTTGTGGTGGCACCAGCAGGATACAACTTCACTGCAAATACTACCCCACTCTCTCCTGCAACAGTATGCGCTTGTATATTATGCATTGAGATGAAATGGAAAACATCAAAGGAAATAGAACGTACTTGTTAAGTTCAAAGAGTATTATCACAAACGTCGTCACCAACAGAAATGATATTTACGCAAGAGCCTCTGCATTCATCCTTGAATGTATCTCTCCATATAGATCCTAGAAACACAATGGCAGACCATTGGGAACTAAACATTCATAGGTCGCTTAAAGGTGGAGTTACCCCTTATTAGCATTAACATAAGTTAAGCTAAGCCCCTAACAATGGGTTGCATCCCTCTCCTAAAGTCCTTGATGGATCGAGAATCATTCTTGATTGTTCCCCATGAACGTAAGGTAAACTCTCATTCAGTCTAGTGAAATTCGATAGTAATCTAACAGTACCAAATAACATATTTAAACCAAATGACAATGTTCACATTTTAGCTCTCTTTATTTCCTTTCATGGCAAGACTTAAAGCCAAGAAGAGCTTTAAAAAATTCTGACCAGGTCCTGTAGGTTGAGCACCCTTTCAATTAATTTAACCATCCTTTGTTACAAAGATTTGCAACTTGAAATAGCAAATAAAGTACCTATAAAGATGGTTGGATCACTTTATATATAATATTCGTTTGTCATGTTTGTGTGTGAGTGCCCTTTAAGAAATATATCTATTATTGAACTTACTCGCTAATTTGATCTCATTCGGAGCAGTTGTATCGGTCAGGTAAAGAGTCATCAAGGGAGTGAAGTTACTATTTCCTGGCAAAGCTTCCAAAATTGAATGGCGATAGGCCACAGCTGCTGCTGTAGTGGTGATAGGTGGTTTCAAGTTTGGCATGATAATGGCTCTCCCAAAATGATGTGAACTGTGTCATAATAATGTTAGGAAGAAGTTGAAAAGCTAATTAGAACAAAAAAAGATTTGGAAATAGGAGAACAAAATATAAGATGAAAATAATAACATACAATAGAAAATAGGTGAGATAAAAATAAAGGGAAAAATAATAAAGAAACCTGTGAGAGACAACTGCTTCAAGAAGTTCACCATCACGAAGATGAAGATGCCAATCATCCGGCCGTGTGATTGCGAGCTCCATTTTTGTCATAGATACTCGCAGATGAATTTGTCCTCTAATGCTCGCAATTGGTGTGGATGATAACTACGTGGAAGATCATGTGAGTGTGATATTTTTCATAACTAATATCAAAAGAAACCATTGGAACAAGTTGAAGTCAAAGAGGGCTGGTAGAAATTTTATCAGTTCCATATGATCCTAATCAACATATACCATCAAAAGTTCAACATCAATAACTTTGGCTTTGCAAGAGTAAAGAATTATGTCGGAGACGACCCTGAGTGAACTCCTTGATCTCTAACCAAATGGTTTATTACAAGAAGTTTAGGCTGCAAATCTAATATAGAAATGACCACTTAGTGCATACTTTGCCAGGAAAAGGAGATGTCCTCAGCATTCTACGTGCAAAACAGCTTCAATATCCTTGGCGACACAGGCCTGTATCTGCCAAAAGAATACACATTTCGGACAAGAAGACAATACCAGACCCTGGAAGGTTCACTTATGTATCATCTTCAGTTCCTCTAACGAAATAATATATATAAAAAAAAATCGTGTCCCATCTACATTAAGGAAACAAAAGCCAAATATTACATCCATATATTCTCTTAGCTGAGGAATAGAATGTTCCTTCATGAGGCTCCAATCAAAGAAGAATTCTTGCTGGTAGTACCTCCACAAGATTAAGAAAATAAACCACTTTACTTAAAATTTTTGCCCGGAAAAACATTTTATGGATCTTTTAGGATCTACCGTTTCTGAGGCATTTCATCGACTGACTGGGTTACAAAAGGAATAACAAATCCCGCCGGTGCAAACCACAGAAAATCGAAACCAACAATTTACAGGTTGCAAGAGACAAGTCAAGATACTGCTGGAAAAACTAGACACAGAAGAAAATCACACCTGGAAAATCAAAGAAACTCCCAATATTCTTTGGTTGAAGCCTAGAAAAAAATGGAATGAGTTTGCAATCACTTGAAGGAAGGAGATTTATCAAATCTGGGGCAATAATAGTCTGAACTTTGAACGATGTTTTGTTTTCAATCACTTGATTCACTACACTCTCTTTTTTTTCTCTTTTTTATTACCAATTCTTTTTTTTCACTTTTAGTTAAAATTTATTTTATTCTAAACCAAATTCATTAAAAAAAGAAACAAGCATATAATAGGATAAGTAATTTACCTATAATCATAATACTATATATGATTTGTATATTGACGAAACATTTTTATTAATTATAAAGATATATTATTTTATACTTACCATAAAAAAAATATTGGGTTCACAAATGTATGTGTCTAATGACTAGTATATATTTTTAAATATGGATAATATTTGTCTCCTATTTGATGTTATATACAATTTCATTTAACTTATTTATAAAAATTCCTAAATAAAGTTTGTATAGCATCAGTTGTTTTTTCAAAAAAAACAAATGTTATGAACTTTTTTTATTAATTTTATGAAAATTTAAATTAAATTACTTTACAACTAGAACAATGTTGTATATGTAACATGTTTTTAAAAGAAAAATTTTAAAAATAATATATTGGATATTAGAAAAAATGAGTTTAGAACAAGAAACTGAGGGCTTCCCATGAAAACAACTGGAAACATAGAATTACAATTATCAAACAAACACATATTTAATAATGAAATAAGATCAGCATCATCTGATATTTGTTTACAAGTTTCATACACTTACTCATTGCTAGATCTTACAAAACATTTTGCCAATATTTCCATCAAACCAAAATATCGGCACTTTTTTAATTTTCTAATGGCTTTTTTTTGTTTTCAAATTAAATGTACATGTCATATTTCGTTCCCATATATCTTCATCCAGCTTATCAAAAGTTTTATATCTCGAATCTCGATGTTCGTTTATTGTCCCGACAATTTTAGGTTGACCGAACAAAATGCAATATAAGAGAACAACAATCACTTATTTTTCCAATATATGAATTTGTGCCATTTGGGACCCGTGATGGTCCCAGAAATAGGATCACTAAGTAAACAGGAGTTCAGAAGGGGGGGATTGAATGAACTCCTTTGGATTTTTCTATTTCAAAACTCTTTTTAAAATGTTTTACAGCTTCTTGCTTAACTTAAGTCCGAGTTACCAGACTTAAGAATATCTCAGTTATAAGCAAACCTCTCGGCCAACAAAGTTTGTGCGGAAAAAGGCCGATTGATTTGTGAACAGTAAATAAACACAAATAATATAGTCGTGCGTAATGTAAAAGATAGAGTTCAGGATTTGTTTCTGGAAGTTCGGATATAAATATCCTACGTCTCCCCTTCTTCCGCCTCGGAAGGTAATACTAGAAGATTTGATGCAAGTAGCCTTTCTACAGACACCCAATCACACAAGCTGCACTTGTATGAACTCCTATAACTTCTCAACAAGACGCAGCTGCTGGTTTTACAACACTTGACACCACTTGATAGTATTTTCAAACGGCTTTTTGAGAAGCCCGTTTGTTACAGACTCAATAAA
>KQ995695.1:339587-371982 GCA_001598015.1 Dorcoceras hygrometricum
GCTCTCATGACTTTCAGTGCCAGCTCTCGGTTGCTATATTCTTTTCCTAGACTGTTCAACTCGATGATAATTGCACTGAAGCGCTCGTCAAATTCAGTCATTGTTTCGCCGTCTTTCATCTTGATTGATTCATATTTTGCTGAGCAACCGTCAACTTGTTTTCCTTTGTCTCATCACTCCCTTCACATATCTGGACTAGCTTTTCCCAGATTTCTTTTGTCGTGGCACAGGTCTTGATTTTGCTGAACATGTTTTTGTCTTTGTCCAGCGTTTTGTATAGGATGTCCCTGGCCACATTATCCAAGTTTGCTTTCTTCTTGTCATCATTGGTGTAGTCATGTCTGGCTTTCTCAAGAAACTGAGGCTCGCCATTTGATACAGCAAACGCCAGATTGGGCTTCATTATCTTCAATGGCCCATCAGTAATAACATTCCACATTTCGTCATCCATAGCAGCAAGATGCGCCTGCATGCGGATCTTCCAATCATCGTATTCATCTCTGGAGAACAAAGGGATCTTGTTTTGTGTGGTAGACATATTTAAATAAAATAACGCACAAATGATAACTGTTCAATAACTGAGAAACGCCTGCTCTGATACCAATTGTTAGGATCAAGCGCTTACCACTAGGCCAAAAGCTATAGCTGTTAGCCAATGCGCAACTTTATTTCTTTATAATGTGGTAGCGCAGAGTGCACCTATTATGTGCGTTAGGATTGGGCTGTTAGGCCCATGAGTCAGGGGATGTGCGTGTCTAACTGCTGGTGCTGTCTCAATTCCCTTAGAGATCATTCTTACCCTTCCCTTACTGTCGGCCCTATCCCCAGCGGAGATAGTATTACCCGTTAAGATCTGGCATCACACTTTTACAGCCCACATGGCCAACCAGATCAAGCGGCGCAACGTCAGCAGCTTGACGTACGAGAACTTCCCAGGAGGTCACCCATACACTTACTCATTGCTAGATCTTACAAAACATTTTGCCAATATTTCCATCAAACCAAAATATCGGCACTTATTTAATTTTCTAATGGCTTTTTTTTGTTTTCAAATTAAATGTACATGTCATATTTCGTTCCCATATATCTTCATCCAGCTTATCAAAAGTTTTATATCTCGAATCTCGATGTTCTTTTATTGTCCCGAAAATTTTAGGTTGACCGAACAAAATGCAATATAAGAGAACAACAATCACTTATTTTTCCAATATATGAATTTGTGCCATTTGGGACCCCTGATGGTCTCAGAAATAGGATCACTAAGTAAACATGAGTTCAGAAGGGGGGGGGGGATTGAATGAACTCCTTTGGATTTTTCTATTTCAAAACTTTTTTTAAAATGTTTTACAGCTTCTTGCTTAACTTAAGTCCGAGTTACCAGACTTAAGAATATCTCAGTTATAAGCAAACCTCTCGGCCAACAAAGTTTGTGCGGAAAAAGGCCGATTGATTTGTGAACAGTAAATAAACACAAATAATATAGTCGTGCGTAATGTAAAAGATAGAGTTCAGGATTTGTTTCTGGAAGTTCGGATATAAATATCCTACGTCTCCCCTTCTTCCGCCTCGGAAGGTAATACTAGAAGATTTGATGCAAGTAGCCTTTCTACAGACACCCAATCACACAAGCCGCACTTGTATGAACTCCTAGAACTTCTCAAAAATTCCACGCAGACGCAGCTGCTGGTTTTACAACACTTGACACCACTTGATAGTATTTTCAAACGGCTTTTTGAGAAGCCCGTTTGTTACAGACTCAATAAAGATAACACAATGAATACACGTTTTTTAGTACTGTAGAATCTCTGGTTTCTTAGGCAATGAAACTCGATTCAATAAATGAACCAGAGACTAAGACTCGAAAGATTATCTATGAATATCAACGGTAAAGTTCTTCGAGTCTTTGAGCTTTGTGAAGATAACTTTGGAATGCGATGAAAGCTCTGTGAATGTATTTCGACAGCGTGACCGCGAGATGATGAGAGTGATGGATGGTTTCTTCAATCCAGCTTCTGATATTTATAGGCTTCGTTCTCAAAGGTCATAAATGCTTCAAAGAAAAAATAAATCCCGTTTGAATCTCTGTCAAAATAGTACGCCGTAATTACTGCTCCACTACAAGGTAAAATTGCTCATTGACAGAGCCAATTTGTCTTTTTTCCATTTCTGTGCAAGCATTTGTAAAACGGCGTCTGTACATCGTACTATTTACCCAAAATAGTACCTACGTTGTCTCCTTAATTCCAGGCAATAGTACGATCCTGATGATCTTTTCTATTTTGATTATACGATTTATTTGAATCAATTTAGCTTGCGCCTGAAATCTTTTCTGTCGATAGATCTTTTAATCTCCAAGACAACATATACAACGTCGCTTATAATAACTGATAAGAGCAAAGATGACGTCATGATTTCTGTACAATTTCACTGTCACTGTTCATGATGACGTCACGGTTTTTGATAACTCTACTATCCACATAACTGTTGTCAGCAATCTTTAACTATGTTGTATTGTTCCTGTTGATCTTCACTGTTACGAAAACTGATGACAGCAAACGATATAAAACACTGCTTACCATTTACCGAACAAAACTGCTGACAGTTGAACTTAACTCGTTGGCTTTACTGTTATGACAACTGTTGACAGTTTCTCCAAACTTCTCTGTTTCTTCATAAACCTACTGTTTCAATTTCTGTTAACAGCAAATTTTCCTGATACAGTGACGATGTCTGTTGGTAGATATCTTCCTCAATACAATTTTCAAAAACTGTTGTCAGCAACCATTACTAACTTAAAGACGATATCTGTCGACAACTCAAACATTCTCAAGGCATTTCCAACAGTAGATACCTGACCCGATAACCTGAGCAACTTATCCAATATCAAATCTGAAGTGAACACTGATTACCGTCGTCAGCACTTGTTGTGTTCTTGAAGAGATTATTTGAGTAAAGTCAAATTCTTTTCTTAATTTTGTTATCACCAAAACTATAAATTTTATCCTAACAACCCCGAATCTGTAAATCATATCCTTCTCAGTTTTCTCTCTATATAAATATGGATATATGTTTACATGTTACGTAATATTTGTGAGATTATGTCTCTTTGAAAACAAAGGAAGATGTACATTTCATACTGTCCATGGATTTTAGTCCAATATTTTTATGGGTATTTCACGTTTTATATTTCAATCTCAATGTGATGTGCATAAGATCAATACATAGTTGTCGAGAGTAACTTAATACATTCCATAGAATTGCCTTTGAAAACATATAGAACTCTTTGGCTCCTTGCATCTCCTGACTAGAGCCCAGCTGTCTGTTTGATGAAGACTCCTAACCAAAAACCTTTTCCAGTAAATAAGGCTTGGTGGAAAGATTTATGTCACACATTTTATATATAGTCACCATTTCCATTTCACAATCTGCCAAAGTGTGTGTACGTATATAGTACTTGCAATATTACAATGTAACTCTGTTTGCTTTATAACCACAACACTGAGTCGGTCTTTCCATATACAACACTAACATGATACTTCAACAGAAAAAAAGACAGGAAACACTTGGAGAGAAATTTATGCCCCGCAAAAACAAAAGAATGTCAGCATTTATCAGTATCGTCACATTCTTCAGCTCGATAGCTCAAGTTCTTTCAATTTCCCTTTCAGTTGCACATGCTCATGCTGCAGTTTCTCGAGCATGGTTTCAACGAAATGCATCTCCTCCCTGAGATATTTAATTTGCCTCTTCAGTGAGGCGAGTGACTCTGCTTTGTTTGAACCCATTCCTATCATGCTGCTCGTGTGGTAGTCTCCTTGCGTAATAACGTGAATTTGCTGAGATCGACTGAGTAAAACAACAATGCTTATCTGCAGAAGTTGGAAGGTCGACGGTTATATAACTTGAGAGTATTGTCAAAGTTTGGAGCATATGAGAACTGATGGCCACTTGCATAAAAAAGGGCACAAGTCCTTTTCAAATTAGAAGCAATAATGTTCTCCAAGGCATATTTACGCGGATTTAAGATCTGAGTGTTTGTTGTTTCAAAACTGCACTTGAAGTGATAATTCAGATAAAATCTTCCAAACTATACACTTAACATGGACACCATGTTCATTTGATCTTTCCTAGATGTAGTTGATATAATTTTCGAAGAACTAAAAAACATGACACAGATCACCAGTTTTACCTGCATTAGGAGGAGAATTATGCCTATGGTAATGATTAGAAGCAGGGAGGACGAGTTTTGATGTCTTAAAGACTGGAAGAATTTTGTTAAAGTATCCTTAAAAAAATAACCAACTGGTACATCAACCGAGTTCCGTTGTGGGGGATTAATGACTCTTTGATTCACGCCCTCGAAATCTGGTAAGATTGACGATATTTTTGAATCCCTTGGCTTCAAATCCAATGGTGTCTCAGAATTCGATAGCTTTTCCAATTGAGCTTGGTTGAATGCACGCCCTTCTACAGAAATTAATATACATAACATTATAGTCAATATACTGGAACGATCATGGAAATACACACAGACACACACTAGAACAAGAATCTCCACATGCCCGAGACTCAAAAAACTAAGTAAACTGAGCTCATCTACATGACTCCATTAATTGGTTGCGTGATGGTTTTGTGAATCAAATAAGAAACTACCTTCTTCCTTCTCAAGTTTCTTCTTCTTCAAAAATTCATGTGCCTGAAAAATCAATCCATACATTTTCAAGTAAACCATCAACGCTCCAGAAATAGAAAATGTCAGAGTCAAAACATAAAAGAATATGATACAAGGTCTATCCAGATTGCATAAGCTTCTCTACACTCTTCTTCTGTGGACTGCACTATTTTCCCTGAAAATAAATATTTAATAGTATTTCAAATCAAGTATTAATGCAAACTTTCAAAAAGCTTCGTTATAGCCTAAAAACACGAAGTAAACACCATATGTGAAAACATCCGCCATAATACACCATATGTCAACAGAACAAAGACGTGCAATGCAAAAGAGTAAACACTGCTTATTTTCCCGATTTCTGTTTCTTTTCTATCACTAATGTGTGTATGCACTCTCATATTCCAACGGACACAATCCAGCAGTTACAGTAGAAGTTTCGCCGTTGTCCTGGCTTCCTCTGACTTCAATCACCTTCAAACTCCTGTTTAGTAAATTCTAAATTCTCTAAATTAGGTATTTGTGGAAGCTCAAAACATCCGAAGATTAAAACTTAGTATTCTTATAGTTATCAAAGTTATTTCGATAGCTTATGATAAAGCTATTAATATCAATATTACTACTGTTACTACTACTATTATTATATTTTATCTATTGGTAATATACTGTCATTACTATTATAATACAATTATCATTATTTCAAATAAGAATAAAAGAAAAAATAACGATGATAATAATAAATCATTATAAGTATTTATTACTTGTTTTACTCTGATTAATTTATTTAACATTACTATTATTTAAAACTACTTAATCACCACTCTTACAGAATTACTAAATATTAAAAGCTTAATATTAACCATCACCATTTTATTAGTATTAACATAAACACCATTTTGCTTTCATAGCTACGATGACGATTACGATTACGATTATTATTATTGTTGTTGTTGTTATTATTATTGTTATTAAATTACTATACAGGCCTCTGTCCGTTTCAATTTTAAAGGTCTTTTACCAAAACTAAGGTTTTACTGATCTCTCAAAATCATCTCTTTCTCAGTAGCCCATGATTGTATGGGGTCTCATTCAATTGAGATGATTGTACTGAAAACATTTGGCGATTTAAATACAGTTTGCAAAGGGCAAGTTTAATTTACAGGCCCAGTGTATGTTTGTAGGCCCATTTTTCCAAAAGATTTCGCATTTGCCAAATCAAAAGAGAAACGACTTTACCAACCAACATTTGAATAGAAACAAACAGTTTAACTCAATGAAGACACAGGTTCAGACCCAACTGATTGCATGATATATAAAGTCTTCCAAAAATTTTTGCACAAAATAACATGGGTTACCCGTAAAGTATAAGAAAATCGCAAAGACGAACCTCTCCACATGGTTTTCTTGGAAAAAGAGACATTAATGGAAACCCTCAATAAGCAGCCAGGCTGTGACTCATCGCCATCTCTTTCCACATCCCAACGCCCCTGTCAAAGGAGGATCAGGAAAGGAGTATACATAAAAGGCATCAATGACATATTGATGCCAATATGTTAATGGAAAGATCAAGTGAATAGTTCTCACGAGTACATGTGAACTCCATTATAGATATTTGTGCAGATACTATGTCAGGGATGAAAGGAGTGGTGAAGCATATTTTGATGCAGAAGAGAGAAGGATATGCAACTTAAGAGTATTTATATTATCAGTAACAAGGTTGATATTATACATCAATCGACACTTCTTAATTCCAGGAAGATGGAACAAGATTTTGCTGTGAAAGAAACAAAAAAGTAAAGCAAGAACGAAGGA
Organism: Dorcoceras hygrometricum; assembly: GCA_001598015.1. Taxonomy (NCBI): domain Eukaryota; kingdom Viridiplantae; phylum Streptophyta; class Magnoliopsida; order Lamiales; family Gesneriaceae; genus Dorcoceras; species Dorcoceras hygrometricum. The sequence continues at coordinate 346,069 of KQ995695.1, forward strand.
GTGACTAATTATTATTGATGCAACTCGGGAGGGATCAAACTGAAAAAAGAAACTATTCAAAGAGGTAAACATATATCCATTTCTCATCTTAGATCTGGAAATGGGCCATCCTGTGGTGTCGCCATATCTCTGTTACTGTTTTTTTTTTTTTCAAATTAACCAGGTGGAGGGTAAAGAAGAAGTTGATGGTTTTGGAACATAAAACCCGTGCCCCCAACAAAACATATCCATCCAACTATTCCGAATTACATAAGAAGAGCCATACCTCCACAGTGAAGTAGTCCCCATATGGTACATCACTTATCACTTGAGATGTCTCGATAACCAAGTGGCTGGCATGATTAGGTATATAAAGAAAAATGAAAGGCCAATTAATATCATACAACAACCACAAAGCTTCAAACAAGGAAGATTCTAAATGATAGTTGCCAACGACGGAATTCACCAATTTTGACATAATGATTATGGTCATCAGAAAATAACACGTTAGCAGTCCACATGCATATAAGAGTCGGCAACTGACAATTCAAGTGCAAGTTAGGATCCAATGAAATTGATTTTGGCCATGGGACAACTTAAAAGAAGCAAATATGTTCAAAAATGGTAAATCTTGAACATTATCTAGTTCATGCTTCAGACTCTACCAAGAGTGTCTCCATTTAAGCCACTCATTGGGGATGAAATATAATATAAACTGCTGAAGAGGTACGGATTAGATTAGAAACTTAGTTAGTAGCATCTATAATAAATCTGAATATTAGCTAAGGGACAGTTATTTGAATAAATGAGGAAACCATAAGTCAGAGCTTAGAGAAATTCTAATATACTATGAATGATCCTAATGATACTCCTTAAATTATCATATTTTATTTATTATGTCATTGAAGTGACATGATATTTACAAAGCAAAGGCATGTTTTATATATCCATATACCAACAGTTGATTACCTATTCCTATAAACTCTATATTTCTGAATCTGCTTACAGCTACCACATCTTGCACCTGGCAATAATAAAAAGAGAGAATAAGCTAATGGCATAACACTGCAGTTGTCATATTTCGATATTTCAGTATGTGCAGGTAAACGAACATCCACTGTGTATCACTAAATTTGGTAAGCACAAATCTGATATAATTTTACTAGAAAAATGACATACCAAGATAAAGTTTAATTGGGTGTTGAAATGACACCTCAGACATATGCCCAAATTTATCATGAGGCTGCCATGAAGAACACTTGAAATCTGAAAATAAATTCGCAAAAATCATATACTACAGAATTCGGCAATTTATGACACCCAAATTATACACGTATAAAATGGATATTTTAATAAATATTTCAGATGACTGCACCCGAACACCTTTATCGCCACACTTTTTATGAAATGCCTCCTGGAAACTAGCCCCATTATCTGAAAAAAAGAGCTCAAAAAACTCCTCTACAGGAATCTGTAACAAAATATCAGTGGTTAAAATACCAGCTCATGCGCGTTAACAGCTAAATAAATCATACTAAATTGACTAGCAATGTAGAAGGAAAATAAATTACCGGAAACTTTGATTCTGCAACTTTGGTGTAGCATTCAGGAACTGCAATGAATTCTCGGTTCAAAATATAGTTGAAAGAGTAACAAAATACAACAAAATTTTGAAAAATGACGTGAAACAGTGAAAATCACTGGAAATACATGTGGTCAAGTACAAAAAATTGGAGACCAAAAGTAAGGTCTATCCTAAAATACAAAAGTAACAGGGGCCAAGCAACAAAAATAGATACAATATGATTTAGAAAACTACCATGTAGTACCTATTCACAAGGAAAATACCAGTTTGTGGCACGTACATCTATTTGAGGGGCTATCCAACAAAAATAGCACATTTTTATTCAAATAAAACACCAAATACTACAAAAGTACATTAAAATTGACATCAATTGACTGTCATACAGAAATGGTAGTTCAGTTCAAAAGAAGTTTGTTGTCGTGACAATTTGGAGAAACAGTTTGCCAAACTGGGTCACAGAAGATCCGTGAAGAATTTAATCTAAAATATACGCAAACTAGGCTGATAAAATGGTATGTATTGTCTAAAAAGACTGAACTCTATCATAAATCAGTATGTTCACTCATCCGTAGATATGCTTGATTTAAATAGTAAAAGGGAATGTAAGGTGTCTACCTACCAAGAAGTTGGATAAATTTTAAAGCAAATAGTAATGAATTTCCATATGAACTGGGAAAACCTTGAGGTGCATCAGCATCCTCTGGCAGCCAAGCAGAAGATGTTTCAGACAGTGAAAACTCCACCGTTTGAGCAGTTTGGACATCTTCTTTCTTCCCAACTTGCACTCCTGAAGATTTCAAGATGATTTCAGGTTCAATAACACTGGAAATCTTGGAATCCTCCAATGTGGTACTGTCCTTATCCCTGTCATGAAGCAAAGTCACAAGTCAGACTGCCTAACCAGTCATGAACAAGCAGTAACTATTGACACAACACAAGACGGTCTTGCCTTCATGATAAGCTGCAGATAATTGCACAAGGTAGCAAGTTGGCTAACAATTATAAGATATGATACATTATATTTTTCTATGAAACGTCATTAATCTCAAAATTGTATTCAAACCATGCAAATGAACATGAAACCAAGTAAAAGCACGCTAAAGCAATATACTTTGTATGATGAATGTAGCAAAAATGAAGCAACTTAAGTCAAGTTGTCCAAATCAAGTTTTAGTGGACTAATTCAACAATAATAATGCATTTTTTAGTTTGGTATTCTCAATTGCGAGCTTATATTGGAATAGTAACAGTCAACAGACATTTCCATTTGTCTTGCTTTAGGTGTAATTGTTCTACTGAAAGTGATATGATACCTAAGATTTCCATTTTGATGTTAAGTTCCTCATTTTCAGACAAAAACTTTCAATTAAGAAACATTTCCACAGGTTTTGATGCATAATTAGTAAGCTGAATACGATACCTGAGATCTTCCATTCTGATGTTAAGGTTCTCTATTATCTGCCACTATGTTTTCAAATCAATTTTTTTTCCTAGAAACAGTTCTAGAACTCAGCAAAAATGCTTTTAGGACTGGATCTTTGTAAACCTCTTAAACAGCTTCAATAAATCTTTTCTTTATCTTTCTTAGAACATGCTATCAAAGCGCTTGAAGTTTTATCTCTCGTTCGTCCACAAACATTCACCACGCACCATTCACATTATTAGTGGCACCATGCAAAATTCAAGGGAAAAGTAAATATGGACCACCCTGTGGCAGTAGGTTTCCAGTTCCTTCTCTAATGTTTCTTTCAGGTTCTCTACTTTTTTATATTTGATTATCACGAAAGCATGTTAACCACCTCTCTTCTGTTGAGTGTTCATCCGTGTAGAAGTCATTTGTTGATAGTAAATACATGATGGAATGAATAATGCTAAATCTCTTAGTGCTATAACTGTGTAACAGAATGGAACAAAGTATCACTTGTGGGCGGTCTGTGGTCTTATATATTTTGTTGGTGTTCTGTTACGATCTTAACCGTAACAGAATCGCAATCAACACAATTGAACAGAAAGGTAAAGTATTTATTGAAGAGAATCACGGATTACAGTGGAATTACAGGAAATGGAACCTTCGAACGCCCAGGATTTCTCCTGTCCTACTAGTTACACTAGATGAGTAACTGCTCTCAACTAATTGTCTGTCTCCCTTCTCCCGCCTCCCTGTTATTTATACTCGTCCTATTCCTTTATTTGGGCCTTGGGCCTTCTATGATATACATGCGTTATTTTGGGTTTGGGTTTATTTACAAGTTCTGGTATGACTTCTCTATCATGTTCAACCTCTTATATATGATCCTCCTGATCCGAAAGATACTCTATATGAAGATCGTGTTGCGGTTATCTCAGCATCATGGCTTGGTTACTATACAACATGATTGAGAAGGTAAGCGCATGACTCGATTTCTTGCCAATTACCCAAAAAGATTTGGAATACTCCAAAAGATATCTATATGAATGTCAAAAACATGTCTCGAATATTTGATCTTCAGGCATGCTGTTACAAGTTAAAGTAGGCTGAAAGCTATGTGGTGGCCACAATGCATCAGTCAATGAAATTTTGGATGAGTTGGATACCGATCAGCCACTTGGTTCCGATTTTTAGATCAGCCAGTTGGTTCTTAAATAATATCATGAAAATCCTGTTTTCCAAATTCTTATCTCAACCGAATCCTAAAATTCTAAATTAGATTCGAGAACAGATTTTAAAGGAAATAACATCCCAACTATGTCACTCGAACCATGATGGTCCTTTGTCTGCAAAAAGTAGTGAGTTTTATGAAATCTTCTGGGTTGAGGACATGGACAAGGACAAGTACGAGACTCAATGGTTGGAGTGGTCATGGATGGGGTGTTTTTAAATAGAACCTTGACCTTGTATGCATTGTGATCATAAAATTATGTTTGCAGAATATTGTATTAAATTAGAAAAACAGACTGGGGTTGGTTGTTAAAAAACCAGGGGAAGACCTATCAGATATTCATACTCAAAGATGGTTTCGATTTCTCTGTAAGCTAATGAAAAGCTCAACGTTTTTCAAATTCTCTATCGGTTCAATTCATAAATCGTAAGTCTTCAAGTATCATAGCAATTCAATGGTACTTCTGAAAGGCCACAAGTAGTTGATTCAAGGGCATCAACTCACATGATTGAGTTAAGACAAGCTTATTGAGAAGAAAAAGGGTAATTGAAGTATCACGTATTCAGGACTTCTCTCTAAAGCTATCAAGAACATAATATGAAGAAGTTGTTGAGTGAGTGGTAATTATCTTATTCATTATATCATGACGAAGAAATTGCAATACATGTTTCATTTTCTCGTGGAATATAGGACTAATAGCAGTATTGATAGCCATGTTACTGGCACCGAACTTGAACAAATTGAACACTATAGATTCTTTTCACGCAAAAAGTCATCAAACACCTCAATTTCACATATGTTGCTTCTATCCAGACCTTGAACCACATTGTGCATTTTACAATGCCAAGCACTAGGTTTCCACCTATAACATACGAATACTTTGAAAGTGGTTGCATACTATGTCCGATACTCCTCAATACCGATATGACACAGGTACAAGGTAGATTTGACTCGGATAATTTCAAGAAAAAAAAATTTAGAAACACTATCCAACACTGTCAAAGATGTTTTCTACTATTTACCAAATCTTACAATAGAACGTTTTCGAGGAGAAAAAGTTTCATTCGTCGGGTCTAGAGAGTAATCTCATTATTGAGAAAAGTAAAACTACATGTGGTTGTGTTGTCTAATGTGAAAGAAAATATCGTGCATTGCTATTATGGAGCTACCTTGCTGAAATTGTACAAGTGAACTCAGTTGAGGTAAAAAAAGAAAACCTGTGACACTCTTACATGGTAATACCACAACGTATTGAGATCATAAAGTAATCCAGTAATACACAATTCAACAAAACTACATTCTGGCAAAATAAAAGTTTATAGTAAGAATGCAGAATGACTAGCAGCAATGATGGCTCAGGTTGTTCCTGATAGTTCATTTCATACAACATAATCCAGGTTCTTTTTTATATCTATGCACTGAGTGGGATAGTAAATGTATATAACTTGCATACTATTCTATATTTCCTTGTTATAGGATTCAATGTATATATTAGTTATCTCGATTGCTGTTGACCTTTGTAAATATGCACTGTCTACTTTGTATGAATATCCCATTGATATATAAAGAAAATAAAATAACAAATTATCAATTGAGTGTAAACTTGAGAGCAATCATATGCATCCCTACTCAAAACAGGATGAAGATGAGAAACCTCACTCCAATCAACCAAATGTGCAATCAACCTATGTGGATAGAATTCACATCTTATCTATGAGAAATAAAATAACAAATTATCAATTGAGTGTAAACTTGAGAGCAATCCTATGCATCCCTACTCAAACTTTTGGGATGAAGATGAGAAACCTCACTCCAATCAACCAAATACGCAATCAACCTATGTGGATAGAATTTTACATATTATCTATGAGACAAAAAAATACCAAATTATCAATTGAGTGTAAACTTGAGAGCAATCCTATGCATCCCTACTCAAACTTTTGGGATGAAGATGAGAATCCTCACTCCAATCAACCAAATATGCAATCAACCTATGTCGATAGAATTTATGTGATCGTATCTATGAGAAATAAAATAACAAATTATCAATTGAGTGTAAACTTGAGAGCAATCCTATGCATCCCTACTCAAACTTTTGGGATGAAGGTGAGAAACCTCACTCCAATCAACCAAATATGCAATCAACCTATGTGGAGAGTTTCACATCTTATCTATGACAAATAAATTTATTTTTGGAGGTGATCATCAAAACCAAATTACTAGAAACATGCTATCACGAAGCTCACTCACAAGCTGTTACATTGCCTTTGCAAATAGAATCTCCACCGGAAATGTGAGATTATTACTAGATCTAAAACAACAAAGCAGTCCAAAGAGTAAAGATTGTACAAATGTAATAGCAATGTCAATACCTTTCATTAACATCTGACTCATCAACAGTTTTCCCGGGAGAAGCTGACTTTTCAGCCATTGAACATCCATTATCCTGACTTCTTGTATCAGATTTTATCTCCTAAATGAAAAATTAGAGAAATGGTTAAGATTTGGAAAGGCTTAAAAGTGCAATTACGTACGTGAACAAAACAGATTGAGCCGAATATTAGTAAAAGTTTAGGATTCAGATTCAAATCAAATTAAGTATTTCAAAGTTGAACAAAATTTTAAATTTTTTTTTCTTGACTTTGACTCAAAATGAAGATCGAGTTCGGCTTGAATTATTCGAACATGATCGCAAATATTGCTCGAATTTAGCTCGAATATTAAGGTTTGAAAATATATGTTTGAAAGCTCGAAATTTATATACTTTAATATAAAATATAATTATATTGATAAAATATTATGAACCACGCTCCTAACTATCGAATAAAATAATTCTGGCTCGAGTTCATTTGAAAAAAAGTTCACACATGTTTGAGTTCGGCTCAAGTTCGATAAATTCGAATACGAATCAAATTATTTATCGAGACAACTCAAAAAGATTACAATCGAACTTGATTTGTTTACAACCATAATTGCAACAATGGCAGATAAAACTAAAATTATAACCCATTCTTGCAGAATGTACAGCCAGGCAGTTAAAAAATAGAGTTTATTTTCGAAAAGCAGTGTCCTGGGTATTTACAATACTACTAACACAAGTTACAGAATACCTCTGAGATTGAAATTTATGTGTCAAGCAACTCCAATAATAGAACAATTCTGCTAGGTTTTGCCCTAGAGATCAATCCAATTAACATTTATATTGATTGTGCATTCTTGAACAATACTGAGCAAAACATAAAGGAATCCAAACCTAAAATAATAGATAGTTTTATAATCACTACACTATCTGAAACACAAATTCTTGTTCACCGATCCCATAGCTAGGCTTCCAATTCAATTTAGTTCTCCAAATTAATCATCAAAGTTCGAAAGTAGATACTCTATTTTATGTATTTGGAAAATCAACATCTTTATTACATTCCGATAATAGATCACTAGGAAATATCCTCATTCTGTTCAAGGAATCGAGTAAATTGATGAATCTAGGGTACATATTCGTCCAGGAGAAAAAGTGTTTTCTGTATATTGTTTTCTCCGTTCTTTATTCAGACTATTCACATGGAATCAATTAAATCATACTCCAATTGAAAATCAAGCAAAAGGAAATCACCTGCACTTGTAATAAGAAACTGAATTACATAGAGGATGCCAATCCAAAAGAAAGAGTGGATGCTAATGCGGAACACTACTTAAAACTCACGAGGTTATGCAAGTCGAATACCCATGAGGTCAAATAGTTTGTGATTACCTTCATGATAATAATTAAATATTTACAATGGATCTCCCCAAAAATTCAATTCTTATTCGATCTCTTGGAATTGCTGAATTTGTGTTACTGAAACCTTCTATGATAATCTCTGACAGAATATATCTGATATTGGAATTATAAATTCTAAAATATCATTAAGTGATTAAATCAATAGAACAATATCGATTAAAATCAAAATTCTATTGACAGTTTCATAGCAAACCTTTAACCTGACATCTTTCAATTTTTTTGTCCGATCAACTGTATAAAATTCCTTCAAATTGCCTGTAATTTACACAGATCTACGTGGGAGTTCTCAGGTGATAGGAATCTCAACTTAGTTTTTTTGGAGGGAGAGGTAGTTCAGCCTGGGTGAGCTAACTGAATCAAATGGAAAGCCACCCATCATAGGCATACACCACATGGAAAAAATGCTTCGGAAGTCCTTGTCCTGCCATTATTCAGTCAAGTTTTCTCGATACAAGTGTCATTTGGCATTGAGCAATGCTTCGGAATACTCTTTGTTGGGCCTGCCTATGCTAGGCATAGGCACATAAAGCCTACAACTTCACTGGATTAGGAATGGAGACCTCTCCTCAATACAAGACACAAATCACAAAAATCATCTCTTTCCACTATCGCTTGTTGTTTCATTTATTACCGGTCAAAATTGGGCCATAATGGAATTTCAGTCGATACCGGTACCATATTCAGTTCAAGGAGTTGTTTTCCAACAGCAAGAAAAGGCGAACAAACCCTATTGTTATTAAAGGCTCACTAAGCATCTAGGTTTCATGAAGCCTTAGGCACAAGGGAGTGTCACGTTTAAACAAAGTAGGCACAACAAAGCTTACACGAAATGATTATTCTAAAATATTACATAGACACCAAATATATTTCGCAGACTATTATAAATTATATAAACCGCAAAAAAATAATTGAAGAATTAGGATCTGAATGCTTAAGCCAGTTTCGATCTTGCAGAATCGTAAGCAAACAGCAAAGACTAGGTCGTACACTAAAGAGTAGATATTTAGGAGGTTGCTGGATTTTTTAACTAAAACAGAGAAAAGGTCGGAGAGAGGAGAAATCTGACATGCAAATGGAAGTGCAGTAAAAAAGAGACGAGATTGACAATGCTGGAATTGAATTGCACGAAGAACGAAGCAAAGAATTTGAATTGTTGTGAAACTGAAAACGGAACTAGAAAGAAACTTCATGCTTGCAGGTTATCAAGCCCTAAAGAGTTATGAGCAAGGTTTATTGCGCACTATTCAATTGGGCCGTCCATAAGTATAAACTAAACGAGCATTTAGTCAAGAATGGATTTGTGTTTCTTCAAGATCACATGCACCGTATGCACCATTTGCGACCAACTAGGCATGCCTTTTGTAAGGGCTGGCGCTTGAGTAGTCTCTATATTGAGACTGAGAATGGAAAAGTAGATTAAGATCAACTAAAAATCCAACCATCTTACCATTTTTCCAAAACATGGAAACATGCCTCCATTATACAAACTGTGATAGGTTAATGAAAAGCGCATGGCAATTTGTTATCAATCCTTATCCTTGGGAAAAGTCTCAATTTTTAAATAACATAAATTATTAATTATTTGATGTAATAATATTACATGTAGAAACACACTGCTCGTCACAGAAACAAAAGGTTTTCAGTATAAAAGGAACCACAATGCTTAGTCAAGAATACTCCTAATGAATGAAGAAGCCCTTCAATTATCAATTTTAGCAAATCAAGCTCACACAAGTTTTGACCAAGCTGACCTCGATTCTGAACTAGAAACTATATCCATTTAGATACCTGTGGATCTGTAATTTCCTTGGACCCATTCCTGTGTAGCAGCCAACCATCGTTAATGAGCCTAAAAGCTTCATCACGGGACAAAAACGAAGTGAAGAAGTACTGCAGGGAAAAACAGAACTTACAACAGAGACTAATAATTAGCTGAAGACAAGCAAAAAGAACATCAAAAGCAGGTTTCTACCTTCTTTCCTCCAGCTATAATTTCTATGGCAGTTGGAAACACAGCAACTGCATTTGCTCTTCGTACAGATGTGACTTCATGAAATGGAATGGTTTTCTGAAATATAAATCCATGTCAAATATTTAATTAAGGTTCAATTACTAGACTATGTTTTCTACCAGTTACATTTGTCTTAAATTGTGCTACAGATAGACACAACCACAACTTCATTTGAACAATGAACAGAGGATTGTCTCCTGCCGAATAAATTTTTTTTGTTTCGGTTCGAAATCATAAACGAAATCAATGATTTGTTCTCTGACTCCAACTTGTACAGTCAAAAAATGAAAAACAGAACAGTAACAGAACCTCCGTGAATCCTCAAGTTCACAATTATACGTAAACAACATAACTTACAATTATTATTCATACACATCAAGTTCAATCTTCATTTTTGTTTCAAAGTTCTCTCAATAAAAAAGAGAGAATTCATGTAATTTTGTATGTAATTACATATGAAACTTAATTAGTTTGACTGTATACAACCTTGTGAATCGTATTAGTTATCGACAATAATTTATTTTCTAATAATCCAAACATTTCATTAGAACCGGACAACCAGGCTCAAGAATATCCATGTAACTTCTAAAACAAGCCTTATCATTTTGCAAACAAATCCAACTAATCAGGATCAGTTCTTTCATCGTTCAGTCTGAACACTTCATCTTAATTCTTAGAAGGAGTTGCCTCAAAATGAAACTTTTTGTGGATTTCGATCCGAAACTGATTTATAGCCATTTGGTCGAGGTTTTGCTACAATGATAATTGTATTCATGCATTTTAGGAAAATGCATCTTGAGTGTCATTCAAGAAAGGTCCCATCTGTATTTTTGGATGGTTAATACACCTAGTATAAGAACCAGCTATCTATTTCAAGATTGAACAACACAATTAATTTAAAGTCTGCTCTTATTTGTCGTCATCCTTTCTTATCCCTGCTTCATGTCAAATGTTTCCTTGTCATTTTCGTGTTTCTCTGCATTTGTATTCTTGAGTGTGTGTTCCATCCATTTCTTTATTTTTGTTCCTCGACAACATAAGATAACAAAAAAGGAAGAAAACATGAAATTTAATAAAACTGCTGAGAATTCGAATTGAAGGAGATCCAAATGAATCAGGAACTTATAAAGTTGTCGCGAGTAAACACCTAAGTTTCTTCTTTCATGAAATGTCAGGCAGTGTTTAACGCTTTGAGAGATGTATTGAGAGAATTAGTAATTGAAAAATGTGCTTGGATTTATTTTTCGAAGAAGGCATCTTATACTGCAGATGTCATATCAAAATAATATCCATTGTGCTACACATGCTACGTCATATATTTCCAGCCATTTAATTTGAATTTTTTTAAAACTTTAAGATGATATAAGGAAAATATAGTATTTAACATATAATGTAATATATACAAGTGTGTTCTGGGGAGTGATAGAAGTTCAGTTAAAAATAACACTGCTGAGAGATAACAAAATTCTCAGACATTTAAAGGGAATGTATGTTAACATATAATGTAATATATACAAGTGTGTTCTGGGGAGTGATAGAAGTTCAGTTAAAAATAACACTGCTGAGAGATAACAAAATTCTCAGACATTTAAAGGGAATGTATGTTAATTTGATTTTATTCGACAATGGGACAGCTCTGAGAAACACGGCCAAGCATTGCCCATTTCTAAAGTATTTGTTATTTCTTGAACTTCTTGATTTATATTGCTGCATTAGTAAAAAACAAATCTTGTTGACTCAGATCACTTGATTGTTGGATCCTAAATGTGTGTAACTAGATTCTTAAAATCTCCGAACGTAAAGTTTGATTTTCCATACCTCTCACATTAATTTCGTGGTCCATTCATTTCTCACTTCAAAATTAACTACGGTAGCAAAAGAAATTTGCAATAAACCACCCAATTTTTTTGACGTGTCATAGTTCGTCTCCAAAATATTCAAATTGTTAGCAGTTAGTGAGTAAGTTTAGGACATTACAGATGGAACCAGAAAATTAATTTCCTTAAACTTAGGAAATTACAGATGAAACCCAGAAAATTCTGTAAGTTAAACCAAGATCAAGCTACCAGGGATGTGTTCTGTTATCGTTGCTATGGACTTGAAAATTCATAAGCATGAGTTTGGAGTATTAAAACTATGTCCTACTGCCAGATTTTCAGAATCTTAACAGCATTTAGACTCTGCAGCATTTTTGGTAGTAGTTAGGACTACAGAGATTGTTTGAGAAATAATCCATGATTACATCAATTTCATTATGCATGCTAAGAATTTTAGCTTTTCAAAACAAGGCTGAAAGCTTGAACTCCAACAACATAAAAATTTTAATAAACTTTCCAATTCAAGATATCATATGTTTCTAAATGATGAAACATTAAAACCATGTGAATCATTTTAGAAGCAAAATTAAAAAACGTGTGCATGAGGGGGAAGACAGGCACTAATATAATTTGAAAAGATGCAAGAGCTTATAAATTTGACAACCAACCTTTGTCTCAAATCCAAACAGATTGGAATAAAAGCAGATATAATGGGCAAATAGGTACATATGGCCCTGCAAGAAAAAAATATACAATCTAAGTATGAAGCTCCATGGCCTTAAATAATATCACTTCCTTAAAAACCTTATAAGATAATCAAGAAAAGATGATTAATTACCTGAAGAAGAAAATTCTCTTGTAGTGCACAGTTGAAATCTTGAATGAGATCCTACAGAACTCCAGGTAAACAAAATTAAATTCAACTGTGCAGATCACATAAAAGATAGCAAAAAATTTCAGAAACTATGATGTATCAAAACATGTATAAGGGTTCTGTCAATTATTCTAATCTAATGATATTACAAGACATAAATAAAAAATAGTTAGGTTTGCCACATGGATCTCTTGTCCCCTCTCCATTGTGCTCTCCAGTCATGAACAAATAAAGGAATTCACACGCTCTGACATCTGGTAGCGAAGAATGATATCATAAATGTTACATAGAAGGAATATGCCTGCACTTAAAAAGAAAATAGTGCACTACCGAGCGCTTGCCACTTTTACCAAAATTTATGGCAGGTGGTAACCATGCAACTTAGATCTTTTAAACCGTACGAGATCGCTACAATTGAATTGCTCTACCAAGGGCAATTATTGCACCCAACAATCCCCTTCCAAAAATTGCATTTCTTGCAATAAATGGGAATCGAACTTGTGACTTTGGCTCTAATACCAACTATTTGATCGAGCACTCGTCGCTTTTACAAAAAATTATAATTTGTGATAACGATCCAACTCAGAATCTTTAAATTAAATAGGAGTTTATGCGTCACGGTTCGATAGTTCTACCCAGGGAGGAAATTATTGGCCCCTAACAACGTGAAAGCAAGATACGGAAGTAACTAAACTGACTTCTTGCCCAGTGCCTCCTCTCACTCAAGTTGCATCAGATTCTAGTTCTATCTTTTTCAAATGCATCTCAACTGTCTCGTCATGAATATTTTCATAACCAATTTCTCAAGCAAATGCATGAAAAGTATTCCAAGATAAAATAAAATTTTTCTCATGAAATTTGTATCACTAACCAACTAATTCAGTAAATCTTATCCAATAAAAATGTATCCTCCACACAACTAGCAAAATAATTTGGTATGCACATTGGTCCTGAGTAGATGAGCCAGATGGAAATAGTACGAGTTACCGCATTTTCATGAATCCATGATCTCCATCCAACGCATTACTAAGAAAGTGGAAGATCAAAGAAAAATGTGAAGACAAATAAGTTGGTTCTTAAGCTTCTTCTATCTATTATTCACCAGAATTTGACTACCATAAAAAATCTCAGAACATTTAAAAGATGTGGTAAGATAAGTAACAAATCTAACTCAAATACTAAGAGTAAACAATATATTAAATGTTCTCCACTTCATTCCGCACTTCAAAGCACACGAGTACCAAAACTAAAAAGTTCATGATAAATCAAGCAAATCTGGAAATAAAAAAGAGCATCTTGAATAAGAAGCCTACTCACTTCATCAGGTGGAAGACGAAACAGCTGCCGGTATTCTTCAAGCTTCGAAAAAAGTTGACTCTGAAAGAAAGTCATGAAACTTGCCATCAGCCAATGCATTGAGAGTATGACCCAGGACCACCATTATTTGGAGTTGTGTAAAGGTCATTCTCACTTCAAGGAAGATAAAATCGCATAGAGGGGAGGAAGGAAGTCTACTGAAATATATTCTTTCTAGTCCACCTGATTTGAACTATACCACAAGCCGGATTAGGCAAACTGTAAGAGGGTTGGTGAAATGCTTGGGACATAATTATTCCTATTTCCAGGCCATACTCTTAACTCAATTAGCCCAACAATTTAATCCTAGGTTCGTTCTTCCTTTATATCTAAAGTAATAGAAGTCTAAAGTCTAAACTTCAGGCCAGATAGCTCACGATCCCAAAAAATCCTTTTCAAGCTACAACATTAAACATAACACTTCCATTCAAATAGGAGTTTCGATCAATAGTCATCTACTTCAAATACATTGCTCGTTTCCAACTATTTCGCTAACAAACGAGTTGGAAAAGCAACCGAAGTATTTATAAATATATTTTATACGAAAAATATATAGAGAGAGAGAGAATAACTCATCCAAGGTAATTTAAACACACAAAAAGACTAACAGTAACAATTCAATTCATCTAAACGGTTGATCCACTAAAAACTTAGGACAGGTAATAAAAATTTTCTGACTACAACAGAAAATTAGTAATAAAAAAACTTCAATTGAACGATCAGAATCAAAGAGAACTTTAAAATATTCAACTAGAATGTTTACGTTTTCTCCCCCAATAGCACTAACCCATCACAGTTTTCCATTTCTCTCTTTTCCACGATTTCTCCTCCCGATCACTATCCAATAACAATAATAACATCAAAAGATGTGAAAGTTGTAAGCATTGCGATTGCGCTCAAAGAACAAAAGATACCTTAGAATCGAGTTGTTTCGAAGGACTGGGCGCGGAGTTTAACAGCTGATCGGGTGATTCAGCTGAAGGCTCGCGCAGTGCTTCGGCGACCGCGGAGAAAGTTGACGAAACACTATTATTATCCATGGATTGGGCGGTTGGAGGTGCGGCGGCTAGAGCAAGATCCGTCATCTTCTCCGACGCTACTGCCGCCATATCAGCACCGAGATAGATATTTGAATATCAGAAGTTTTGATTTCCAACAAAGCCATAGCCTACAAAAGATGATACACATGAAGAAAATCTGATTATATTGAAATAAGGGTAAATTTTCAATATCTCCATAAACCAAAACATATATTTACTTCCAATCTATGTGAGAAAAATAATTTGTTTGCACTCCTTGATTCAATAAAAAATTTGTTAAACTCTCTAGGACCATATTTTTTAGCCAATAGAAATTGAGTACAAATTATTGAAAATAGAGTACATAATATATGATATTTGAGTACCGACTGTTTCAAATCCGATACTAACATATGAATTTTGAGTATAAAAAATGTATACTTTGTCTTTGTATTAATAATAAAATTGTTTTTATTTAGTGATAATTGGTACAAAATATTTAAAATAGGGTATTATTACATGATAATTGAGTACATACTACTTCAAATTCGTCTGAAATGTAATATTTGAGTACACATATATATATGTGGCATTTTTAATCTAATAAAAATTGGGTACAAATTATTGAAAATATGGTACATAATATATGATAATTGAGTACAAGCTATGTTGGATATGTTCATACAGATCAGAATTTAAGTTTTGATTAACACAAAATCTGTTAATATATTACTAACGGCTTTTGTGCAAAGTGCAATGCACTTGATTGAAGAAACAGGGAGATGTTCAAGCTGGAACAGTAAAGGGACGTCTAAACTGGACGAGCAAAGAACATCTAAGTTGGAACGGTGAGGGGACGCCCAAGCTGGTCCAACATGGGATGCTATGCAGGTTTTGCAGGAATCCAGAACGCAGGAAGCATCAAGCTAGTTCAACAGCTCGATGAGATAGAAGAGCAGAGTTCAATCGCAGAAAAGATTTGGTGAAATGCAGAACTGTTCAAGAGCAGATCAAGTGCAGCGTACAAGTGTGGTGTTCAAGTGCGGAGCCGAGCTGTTTTAATGAGAGGATAGACGAGCTCGAGGTAAACCCCCACTATTGGAACAGAGGAAGAATCTGTACGCAAGGGATAATCGATCAGTCTCCATAGAGCCAAGCTGGCATGGAAAGATGCGAACTGGATAAACACATTACACCAGCTCGACATTTGATCCAGAAGAACCCTGAAGCAGACCAGTTTGGAGAACAGCTCAAACATAGAATCTGTCCAGATATAAGGGGCAGATTAGAGACCAGCTGGTTAAGGTCAAGCCAGCTGGACTAAAAGAACAAAAGCAGCTGAGCTCAAGAGCAGCTGACAAGAGCAAGTTAGAAGGTCAACGAAAGCAGTTTGCTCGGAGTAGAGAAATCAGCTGGCCGTATGATACATGTGAGAAGGCTGATCTCGCAGATACAGATAGAGGAAGACTCCTGTAGTGAAAGAATCAACCAGCGGAAGGAAACCAGCTGGGAATGAAGTAAAGCTAGGGAACAACCTCAGTGAAGCAACCAGCTCAGGGTTGAAACGGCTGAAGAAAACCAGCTGAAAGGACACCGGCTGGTAGAACAAATCAGAAGACATGCGCCAAATCAAAATTAGTTTGTGTAATCTCATAATACTAGAAGACAAACTAATTTGTTTGATCGAGACAAACAGAGCTCGAGATTGCAAAGGCTTCAGAAGCACCGATGAAAAGAGCTCAAGTCAAATAAACTCTACAACGCATTAAAAGCCAAATGACACAAGTACAACAGTGTCAGAAGACTTTTCAAACGGCTACAAGCTTGTCCAACGGACAAATCTGCTAAGCGGCTTTATATCAAGAGCAGGATAAGGAAGAAGAAGACAGAGAACCAAGCAGAGAGAGTGGGTGTGCAATCTACTGCACAACCCTGGGAAGGCATCGAGAGACCAGCTCAGAGAGGAGCACTTCCCAGTGTGCGAGATTTTATATTTGAGATATTGTACTTACACTGAAAATCTCACACACATACACATTCACTCACATTCGAAAGTTGAACGAAACAGATTAGAGTGAATGTGAAATAAAAAACTCTCCATTGTAGTCTTTGGACAGAGACGTTAAACAAGTCTAGTTGTCATTCGCACTGAGACGTTAAAAAAGTGTCTGTAGCCTTTCTCACTGAGACAATAAAGAAGTGAGTTAGACACACGCAGCTTGCGGGCTGGTGCGCAGTGGTGGTTGCTAGGAGTTCTTGCGGCTACTGGTCATAGGAGTAGGTTGTAGCGAGGGTCGCTGCAATCAAAGGCTTCTAGTGGATCCTTCCCGATTGCGGAAGAAGGGGATACGTAGGAGATTCAACTCCGAACTTCCAGAAACAAATTCCCAGTGTTTGTTTTCTTTACTTACTGCATTTACATTCACGCATTGCATATTTGTTTACTACGTTTAAAACTGTTTAAAGGCTTTCGAATATAAGAGTTTAGTTTGACTTGTTTCCGCATGATTTTAATTCATTGCTCAATCTGTATCTCGATGCATTAACATTCAAGAACACTGAGCTATTGCAGCTCAAGATTTGTTGAACCAGATTGCTTGTGTTAAACCAGCTCGCAGAGCTACTGGTAATTCGGACCAGCTTGTAGAGCTGCTGGTCCAGCTTCACGCTGATCTGGTTCATAGTTACGTGTTGTTTTCAACTCTTAAAACTCTAAAATGCACGTAACTCACGGGGTTGGTGTTTGGGCTGTGTGAGAGTCTACGTGAGTTGTGGCTCAATCTGTATCTCGATGCATTAACATTCAAGAACACTGAGCATTGCAGCTCAAGATTTGTTGAACCAGATTGCTTGTGTTAAACCAGCTCGCAGAGCTACTGGTAATTCGGACCAGCTTGTAGAGCTGCTGGTCCAGCTTCACGCTGATCTGGTTCATAGTTACGTGTTGTTTTCAACTCTTAAAACTCTAAAATGCACGTAACTCACGGGGTTGGTGTTTGGGCTGTGTGAGAGTCTACGTGAGTTGTGACAGAGCTCACGGACACCCCCGAAATTTGATCCTAACAATTGGTATCAAAGCGGAATGTTCTTGAATAGTGCATTTTTCTTCGAAAATTTTTAAACGATTTTAAAATTTTTGTCTGTTTTGATAGTCTTTCAAAAGCCTGTCTATGCTACAAAATTTTTAAAGGCTTTCAAAACTCTTTTTTTATGGATATGAGGAGCAATGTCTATTGAAGTACAGAGCAGTTTCTCAAAAGGAAAGTGCAGCAATATCTGTTCTGACGAGCTGACAGATTGAGCGAGATCTGTTGGCGTCTGACGCCGGATCCGGATCGCACTCCTGGGGCGCGGTGGAGGTTTCAAAATTTTGTGCCCGGGGTCGCTAATACAATAACAGTTCTGGATTTTTAACAATTTAAATAAAAGTTAAACAATGAGTGTTTAAGTTGTTACGTGTCTGGCGAATAGGCGCATGGCTCCGACTATTCCTCCAATGGAAATATCCCTTCCTTGGTTGCTCCTAATCCGATCCACGACCGGTTTTACAATTCCTTCATTGGAGTGCACTATAACCCCAACGAAAATTTTGCGAGCAGAATCTCCTCGTCGGGACAATTGCAGCGAAGTGCGGCGGCGACGGCGATGGGATATGGGAGAGAGGGGGGGATAGTTTGTTGAATAGCTTTTGGTGTGTCTCTAACTCAACCTCATGCCCTCCTTATAGATAATTTCGCGGGCCTAAGTTGGTTAACGGGCCCTGGTCAGGCCCAGGCCCAATACAATCAACTTTAAATCCAACGATGTGATTTCATCATAACTCCGATCGACGATCAGATAGGAATGATCTTCATAGGTTCTAAAATCGTACATTATGATATGAAAACAATTTTTCAGACCACCTAATCTACAAATAGCAGATTAACCTCTGAAGTTGCAGATGAATGTCAATACAGCCATAGCAACTTTTGAAAGCCACACTTCCAATTATTTCTCCCACCATACTCAACAATTTGAGTCCTTGTCTGCATGAGAATTGGCAAAACAGTACACTGTGTCTTTTTGGCACAATTCATTTCTCTCTCCACCATAATTTCAAAAACCCTCACCCCCACACTCCCTCAAGCCGCCACTCCCTCCCCTAGGCTCTAGTGCCATCATTCGTTGTGGTGATCTCAAGGCGTTTTGTCCCGATCTCTTGTCCTCCACTCCGTTAACACGTAGTTCTTCATATTCTTCAATAAAGGCATGCTCTAATATCTCTTTTCTCACCATTTAAATCATATTATGATATTTTTAAATAAGTAGTGCATGATTTGTATGTGAATTCATGATATCTACGTTTGTCGTTTACAGATCATGCATGCATCACGATTTTTAACCCGCATTTGAATTATTTCTTGTGAAGCTTTGGTCATGGGCAGTTCATATGGCTGAGTTTCGGTCCAGGATGGTACCGGTAGTTAGTCCATTGAGTTAGGGCCACGTGGGTCTAAACGGGGAGTGATTTGGTCACGAAATGAATTAGTTACGAATTTTATGATCAGCACGTGTCCTGGCTTGTCGTCTGTGCGCGACAGTACATTTGTTGGGGTCGGATAAGTCTCTCTATGCGGTCTGTGTGGTCAAGGTTGATTTTAGGAGATAGCACATCGAGTTAGGGTCAGTCAGGTCCAAACGGGGAGCGATTTTATCGAGGAACTATTTATTTATTAGCTTTGTGGCTAGCACGTGTCCTTGTTGCAGTCTGAGCGCAAAAAGTGTAATTACGAGCATCGGGTTGGTCACGTCTTGAATCATTTTTTAGTCTCATTTATTTCAGTGACTAGTATATTGAGTTATGGTGACGTGGGTTGAAACAATAGTGATTCGGTTAAGAATTGGATTTTTAATGATTTTTACCGTTTTATCGCTCGAAGTGAGCCTCGTCGGGTCATTTTTGTGAAAATTGAGATTTTGAGTCTTAGGGGCCGCCAAAATTCGTGGATGACTTTCTTTGATGTTTTAAGCATATTTTAAGATATTTTTCAGTATTTTTAGAATTTATTTGATTTATGTGATTTTTGTCAAATTTTAGTGTTTGATTTTAAATTGAAGGACTGAGTATTTTATGAATTTTTAAAGTCTAATTTTAAAGTTTAATTGGGTCAAGTCATGCTTATGGTTAAGTCTCATTTTAAGGTTAAGTCTAGGCTTTTGGGCTTAGAGTTAGTGGGCCGGACACCTTAACCAGTCCTTGACCGGAGCAGAAAATATAGAACCCCGTGAATATATATTTAATTATATATGTAGTATTTATATATACGAATATGATAATGTTTTAAATGAAAGAATTAAATATATATTGACGGGCTAAGCATTTTAAACTGCATGTTTTTACGAAATGCAAGCATCATGAAAGTTTTATAAATGTTAAGGCATGAAAGAATAGAATATTTTTGAGGGATTAAAGTAATTTGTGGGAAATTTACGATGAGCGGAATCGGGATACCGGGCCCGATGAACCTCAGTTCATGTTATTACGAGCTTATGGATACATGTGTTCACGGCATGATGAAGTGGCAGCATGGAGGTGTGAGGCATCCCGATGTAAGGTCGAGTGAACTGCATCGCCACGTATGTTGGTTTCTTATGATTGATCAATCGTTTATGTTAATGTCTCACACTTCATGGATACGACTGACACGTTTTTAGTGGCAGCATGGAGGTGTGAGGCATCCCGATGTAAGGTCGAGTGAACTGCATCGCCACGTATGTTGGTTTCTTATGATTGATCAATCGTTTATGTTAATGTCTCACACTTCATGGATACGACTGACACGTTTTTATGTACGCTATGTCATGCCTTATTATGTTATGATATACGATTATGTAATGTTACGAGTGATTTATGAACCATGTTTCACATCATTCACGCATGCATGTTTTTAAGGTTATTGTATGATATGCTATGTGATTGCATGCGATTTTATTATACGTACTTTGTTATTATCAGATAGAGCATGCTGGGCCTTTAGGTTCACTAGGTTTAAATGGTGCAGTTGATGATCCTGTTGATGTTATCCCGACCGTTGGTAAGGACCTCTGAGCGCCCGTTGCAGCTGTTACCTCGTGACCACTCCGACGTCTCTATTTGTGCTATGGAACATTTTCAGATATTTTATTAGTCATGTTCAGTTTTCGCAACTTTTACTTATTCCGATTTTAAACCAACGGATGATTTAATGTTCTTAGTTATTTAATTTATGTTTTAAAATAATGTTGGGAAAACGTTTTGAAGGGAAGAGTCATACTTTTTAGATTGTTTATTCCACACTTTATTGTTAAAAAAAAATTTTAGAGTCTGGTTGGTTTCATAAAAGCTGCCAAGCACCTCATGCATATTTCATTCTCAAATAAACCATTTCATTAGCGGTGCTCTCTGCAAGAAATCCGAACAAAGTTTTCAAAAATTTTCACAGGAATTAATCGGGTTTGTGTAAATCCTCTTCTCATATAACTTGCTGTAATTGTGTTGCAGAAATATGCAAGTAAACTCTGTTTCTTTTTGTACTTTTGAAAATATATATTGTTTTTGTTTGCATGTTTGTATGCGCTTTTAAAGGTTTGAGAACCGTTTTTGATGTTCTTCAAACGCAGAATTAAGTTATGATGTTTTATGTAGAAAGTATTGGTTTGCTTAAATTTTTGATTTAGAAAAGATGTTAGAAAATATTTTATGATGTTCGTTTTTGTTTCTTCTTAAGTTTTCTAGGATGTTCTTCAAAGTAGCTCACAAGCAGCTTTGTTTTTCTGTCAGTAGCTCATAAGCAGCTTAAGTATTTTTGTGTCAGTAGCTTACAAGTAGCTTAATCATTCGTGTTTCTGAATTTTTCCGTAGATATTTTCGATTTCTTCAGACTAAGGAAACCTTATAAGTTGTGATATTTTGACCTAAGTTCGCGATCTGTTTCCTTTCTCTGAGTTGTTTTATGTTGTGATCTGATTTCATAGTCTGAGCTGAGTTGACGTTGTTTTACCGTCGTGACCTGACCTGTTCATTTAAGTCATGTTGAATTTTCCTAATCTGAGTTGACCAATCAGCCCAGATCTGATTTTCTATCCTAAGCTGATACGTTTGCGTACTGTTGATACTCCAAGCTGATTTCAGTTTTCTTCTTCAAATTGAACTCTCAATAGTTTACGAACATCAATGGAGTTTTTAAAATAGCAAACCATACTTGAAAGAAAGAAATAGAAGATAGAACAGAAGTTTTAAAACAAGTAAAATGTATAAGAGATTATGGCATAAATAATATATGGTTTTCATGGAAAGGGTGAGGACGCTGTGTGAGGATTGAGAAGTTAGATTAGTGATTAATTGATTTGATTTGGGATTAATCACGTGTGTTTTGAGGAATTTGCGAAAGGATTGAAGTTCCTGCTGTTTTCGAATGTTGCGTGGAATTTTGGAGAATTTTATCGTAGCAATTTTGGTGCAAAGCTGTTAATAGCAAGTTACTGTAGCTCCTGCTGGTGGAATTGGAATCAGCAGATATGGTGACATCAGCGTGACGCATGAAGATCTGCTGGCTTTGGTGCGAATTGAAGTTGCTGCTGGCAGACATCGCGCGTAGCGTGAGATTGAGCGAGGAAGTGACGCGTGTTAGTCAACATTTTGGAATGTTGACTATTGAATTCAGCAGATGCGCTTGTGAAAAGAGATCAGCAGATGGTTTGAGAACTATTCGCAAGAGCTGTCGATAGATTTGATGACGTAGGCGTGACGTACCCATTGCTGATGGTAGTATTTTGCGTTGCGATAGTTGCTGCTGATCAGCAGGCGCGCTTGTGCGAAAGCGTTGAGAAGCGGCGTCGTTTGAATTAGTGGAAACGCTGCGTTTTTGAGCTTTTCGTTTGAGAGATCAGCTGTTAGCATATTTGCTTACGTGTGTTAAATGACGTCGTTTGGATTAGTAGATGCGTCGTCGTTTTGAGAGATTTTACGCGACCAGCAGATGCGTTGTTTTGAAGAGAGAGCTGTTACCAGCTTTTGGTTGTTTTGCTTGCGAGAGCTGTTGGCAGCTGGTTTAACGCTACGGCGTCGTTTTGATAAGTTGGAACGATGTCGTTTTGAAGTGTATGAGCGATTGCTTTTGTTGGTTGTTGCTGCTGATTTTACGAAGGGAAACGAGAGAATTGCTGCTGATAGACTTCTGCTGATTTCTTTGATAGATCTTGGTGAATCAGCAGGCGAGGTTTTAAGAGGTATTTATAGAAGTGTTGATCGACACTTAGAATTATTTTGAGCCAGATATTTCTTATCTCTTCTTCCCCAAACCCTCGTCGAGCTACTGTTCACCGTCGAGTTCTATTACCTTTTTCCCGTTGATTCCAGCCTCTGTTTTTGGAAATCTTAGTGGCGCTGGATTCCCCTTACTTAGCTCTTTAGTTTGCTACCCTTTTTAGACGTTGTATTTGCGCTGGAAGTGGAAACGCGAAGCTGCTAGAGTTCGAAGCTTTTGAGATAAGCCTGTGCGAGCGTTCTGCTGCTAGCGTGAGCTTTTGGGTGAGCAATTCTTGTAGTTTGAGCTCGATTTTAGTAGTTAATGCCTGCGTAGAAGTGTAGGAATTGAATTATGCTTCTGGCCGTAGGATTAGCGTGACTGTGTAGTCGAATTGAGCTAAGATATTAGCTATGTTGTAACAGATTTCAGCTTCCAGGAAGTTCCTGCTGCGTATTTGAGCCAGGAGAAATCTGTTAGGTAAATTGAGGAATTGAGGTACGAATTGAGCAGCCCTTAGCAGCTTTAGGCGTGGACATGCTGTGATTAATGTTGTGAATCTTGCTGCTGTGAATTACGTGAATCAGTATGTTAAATGATTGAGTTACATTCTGTTTTACGTATTGTACATTGTATGCATTGAGCATTGATATGGATTGGCATACATGCATACATCTTGAGCTTGAATTGACAGATTTGATTTGATAACCTGATTAGGTTCCACGTTGTGACTGGCCGACTGTTAAGTCGTGCCCGAAAAGTCCAACGCTATCGTCGGAGTGGTTACTACCGGATTCGAGTGTCTACCACCGAGCTGTGATGGGCTGACGGGCCCCGATGATCACGGACCGATGATTTCCACCGGCTGATTGGCTGTGAGTGGTATAGAGGCTTGATTTGAGTTGCCAGTTGATAGACTGGTCTAGCTATCCGATTTGTTGATAGCCCTCATGCATTCATAGCATTGATTTATAGCATGTTGCATGTTTATCTGCTTTGATAGCTCTTCGTACTGAGGCTTGACCTCGTACTTCTTTTCTTGCTTTTGTTTTGTTCGGGTCTGTGTTACCCATTTGCAGGAGCTTTAGGTAATCAAGCTGGACCGAGTGGAAGTTCAGCTGGTCGATCCCCGCATACCTGAGTCCCAGTCTATATATGATATGTATTAAACCGGGGGATGCCCCGTGTTATCTTGTAGTGGGGATTTATTTTGGTTGGTATACTTGTTGTGTTGGAAATTGAATCAACTCGTATTTTATTATCGCTATTTTGAATGTATGATTTGATGTTCAGGCCCATAGTATTTCGAAAAATTTTTAAGCCCTGATTTTAAGCTTCCGTGTTTATGCGCTTATTATGTGTTAATTGTTAGTAATTAGCACGGGGCCTGACACTCAACCTCAGAAGAACCATCTCCAAGTGCTCCTTGTGCTCCCTCGGAGTCTTCGAGTAAACTAAGATGTCGTCAATAAAAAAAATCACAAACTGATCTATGAACTCTCGGAAGACTCGGTTCATCAGATCCATGAAGACTGCCGGCACGTTTGTCAACCCAAACGGCATCACCAAAAACTCAAAATGTCCGTACCTTGTACGAAACGCAGTCTTCGCGACATCTTGGTCCCTTACTGTTTTATTGTATTTGGGGATCTATATTTTGGATTGAACTATGTGGTTACCTGTTGTATGAGTTTGAGTTAACTCATATTTTGAGTATTGAATATTTTGAATGTATGATTTGAAGTTCAGGCCCATATTATTTCGAAAAATTTTTAAGCTTCCGTGATTATGCGCTTATTATGTGTTAATTGTTAGTAATTAGCACGGGACCTGACATTTTTGGTATCAGAGCTTAAACTGGGATAAGCTCGATTTCTTTTGATCACACTCGAGTCTAGGCACAGAGTTTTGATTTGATTTTGATTGCCTCTGTGACTTATGTGATCTATTATCTGCCTTGTTATATTATCTGCTGTGAGATCTTACCTCTAGGCTTGATTAGATGCCGCCGAGACGTGGAGGAGGTAGGAGGACTAGACGTTCTGAGGAGGAGTCTAGAGCAGGTAGTGATGATGACGCCCAGGTGGAGGACGTTACTAGGCAGATAGGTGGAATGGAATTAGTCTTAGCCCGATTCCAGCGGACGAACCCACCGACGTTGGCCGGTACTGAGGGTGGCGCTAGGGCTGAGGCGTGGCTCGTTCAGATGGAGGAGCTGTTTGATACCCTGGAGTATGTTCCAGAAAAGAGACTGAAGTTGGCAGTGCTGCAGCTACGAGATGATGCTCAGCGCTGGTGGAGGAGTACTTCGAGGATGCTTCGAGATAGTGGGACGATGCTCACTTGGGATGTTTTCTGCGAGGCCTTTCGACGCGAATACACCCCAGAGTCCTACTTCGCTAGTCGGGAACGTGAGTTTGATAACCTGAAGCAAGGTGATATGCGTGTGGCCGAGTATGCGAGGCGGTTTTCTGTGCTTCTAGTGTACATGCCAGCCGTGGCGAACCAAGAACGAACGAAGAGGAACAAGTTCTTGAAAGGGTTGAGACCTGATCTTTATCGGATGGTGCTGTCTGGGTCCCCGGCGAC
>KQ995695.1:382588-393035 GCA_001598015.1 Dorcoceras hygrometricum
TTTAAACATTTGGTCCATTTCGTTTGATCAAACTCCTGATATCAGTCTTAGCACTATGGCTCGTGGTTGAAGGGGGATACAGTTCCGTCGAACTGTAATCCTAATCCTTCCTGGTTAAAAGGGCACACGGTTCGTCAGCCGCGCACTCGCCTTTTCATTAGGGACCCTTTTCATTGTCATAACTTAAAACATTTCATAAAACAATGTTCTGCTCCTTCTTCCTCTCGTACAAAACTGTTTTCTTTCTTTCATTCGAGTTACTGGTTTTCGTTTGTTTGATGATGTTCTGGAACTGTAAAGGATTTCCTCGTAATGCTTGCGAAGATGAAAACTGAATAATTTAGCTAGTTGAATCTATCAGATAAGTCGAAAGATTCATTAAACGAATTTAGAATTGAAGGAAGAATCAAATTCTGAGATTTGCGTTATCTACTGAAGAAAACGAAGAATGAACAGTGACTAGCTGGGATGAATAGTACCAGTCGCAAGACTAATACCAGCTAAATGAACAGTACTTAGAAATAAGTAAAGCAACTGCTGAAGTAATGAAGTGAATTACATCTGCTGATGAATAGTACCAGTCGCAACGAATAGGAATCAGTCGCAAGACAAGAATCCAGTCGCGAGGTCTTTTAAATAATTATAAATCGAAACGATGTCGTAGCGCATAACCCAGTTGCTATAACCAGTCGCTACTGCTGATTTATGCATCTGCTGATTTTACAAAACATCTGCTGAATTTGCGAAAGCAAAGCATCTGCTGAATTTGCGAAAGCAAAGAAATGAACCTGCTGATTTCATACTTAGAATATTTTCGATAAGACAATATCAGCAGAGGTATAAAACCAGCTTTCCTATTGTAGATAACCATGAACTACGAAGGTTACCTTCCTCTAAAGACTTCGACATACTTTCTAAAACTTCTGGAAAGAATCTAATAAGCTACTTGTAAGCTACTTCGATGAATGAATTACTGGAAACTCAGGAATTCATCAGAATAACATCACCAAAACATCCTCTAAATCATCCTTGAATCAAAATTACAGTAACTCAACTTCTTCATAAAAACAGAGCATGAACTTTATGGTTTTTCTTTGAAGAACAGCCGTAACCATCTTCCTTTAAAACTCATACATAAACATTAAAACGGAATTGAATATATGCTTTCTATTGAGTGAGCAAGAAACAAAGTTTACTTGCCTGGTATCTTTAACACAAGAACAGCAGAAAATTCAATATACTCCTTGCGCACCGCCTGTTTCCTCTAAAACACTTTGAAAGTATTTTGGTTCGGCTTATCTGAGAGCGAGCAACGCTTAATATGATTTGATTTGAAGATAATGATGCATGAAGCAGCTTAGGATCCTATATATGATTCACTATGTCTAAGGAACACAAACACGTTATATCAATATGCAAAAACTCTTATGAAAGCGTGCTCTGTTTTTCAAAACAAAACTGCTTTAACTTGTTGACAGGTTAAACACTCCGCAACAAATCTACAAACATCGCGCTTCATACCTGGCCACCAAAACAGAGCTTGCAAATCTTTGAACATTTTTGTTCCACCTGGATGGATTGAATACGGAGAATTATGGGCTTCTATCATAATCTCATTGCGCAATCCATCAGTGCGCGGTACCCACAATCTACCTTGGTGTTTAACAATTCCTTCTTCCACCGAATACAAATTTGATCCTCTGTTTTCGTCCTGCTGCTTCCATTTCTAGAGTTGCTCATCCTTAGTTTGCCCTTCTTTGATCCTATCTTTAAGCGTTGATTGGATCGTAAGAACTGATAATTTAGCAGCACTTTCCTTTCAAATTATCTCAAGTTCAAATCGATTAATTTCTAATGCCAGGGGAATCTGAACTGAGATTTGCGCTAATCCCACATTTCTCCTGCTCAACGCATCTGCTACTACGTTAGCTTTTCCCGGATGATAGCTAATTACACAATCGTAATCTTTAACTAATTCAAGCCACCTTCTATGTCGCATGTTCAATTCCTTCTGAGTAAAGAAATATTTAAGGCTTTTATGATCTGTGAAGATTTCGCACTTCTCACCGTAAAGATAGTGTCTCCAAATCTTTAATGCGAAAACCACTGCGGCTAACTCCATGTCATGCGTGGGATAATTCTTTTCGTGAATTTTCAATTGCCTAGAAGCGTAAGCAATTACCTTTCTTTCTTGCATCAGAACAGCTCCCAGCCCTGTCTTCGATGCATCAGTGTAAATCACAAAATTCCCTTTCTCTGTTGGTAACGTTAGAACAGGGGCTTCAACTAATGAATGCTTCAATTTTTCAAAACTGGATTGGCATTTGGGAGTCCAATCATACTTCACGTTCTTCTTATTTAAAGCCGTTAATGGAACAGCAATCTTCGAAAATCCTTCTATGAATCTTCTATAATATCCTGCAAGTCCTAGGAAACTTCGAATCTCCGAGACATTCTTTGGTACAGGCCAACTTCGAACAGATTCTACTTTTGAAGGATCTACTTCTATTCCATTCTTTGAAATAATGTGACCCAAGAATACTACTTTATCAATCCAGAATTCACACTTACTGAACTTTGCAAATAAAAACCTGAAACATCTTCTGGGAAAATATCGGGGAATTCTCTTACAACAGGTACTTGTTCTAATTTCTTTTTCTTTTTAGGTTCTAATGATATAATATTTACTAAAAATCCTTGGCAACCATTTCTTATACACTTCTGGGCTTTCATTGCTGATATGATCTGCAGGGTCTTTACATAAATACCAGCTTTGAATGAAAATGAATTTCCATCAGGTTTCTTAATAAGGACAGATCTTTGCTTAAAGTTTATAACAGCTTCGTATTTTACTAACCAATCTATTCCCAATATAAAGTCGAATTCAAACATAGGTAGTACTATAAGATCTGCATAAACAATATTACCTTGCAATTCAAGCTCTACATTTCGAAGTAATCGATTGGTTACTATATTTCCTCCTCTAGGAGTTTGAACACAGTATCCTATTTCTATTTCCATTGGTTTAACAGATAATTTCTCAGAAAATCTATCTGATACAAACGAATGCGTTGCACCAGAATCTAACAATGCTACTGTAGGCAAATTATCAACTGAAATATTACCCGTCACCAAAGTGGTATCTGCTGGTGCTTCAGCAGCAGTCATCACATACGCCCTACTGGTAATAAGTTGTTTTTGTTGTTGCTGGTGTTGCTTCTGAGGACAGCTTCTCGACATGTGGCCTGGCTTACCACAAGTATAACATACATTCTGTCCTTGAAGACACTGCCCCTTATGATTCTTCTTGCAAACGGGACATGGAGTTCTATTTCCACTGCTAGGAACAGAGGAAATTGGTTGAGCAGCAATTGGTCCCTTCCCACTTGACCCCTGCTGTTGGTTATTGTTATTCTGCTTCTTAAATTTTCTTTTATCATTCTGCTGGAAAGCTTGCCTCTTCAATTGTCTTTCCTCGTCAATCGCTTTCCAGTCTTGTTCCGCCCTCAAAGCTTTATTCACTGCTGATTTTTAGTCTACTGGTTCAGCCAGTCTAACATCATGCTTGATCATGGGCTTCAACCCATTAATAAAATGGCGAAGTTTAGCATCTGCGTTTGTCCCTATCAATGGAACAAAGTAACATCCTCTCTCAAACTTGCGGATATAATCCCGCATCGGCAATCCTTCTTGTTTCAGAGTTAGTAATTCACTCTGTAATTGTTCTCGAACATCCACTGTGAAGTATTGTTCGAAAAATACTCTCTTGAACTCTTCCCATGTGAGAATTTCCAAGTCTACAGTTAGCTTGGCTCCTTCCCACCACATCATAGCGTCGCCCCTCAACATATAGATCGCACATCGAGGCCTCTCTAACTCTGTTAGATGAAGATAATCGAATATCACCTCCATGGATTTTTCTGAGATTTTCGTTATCTAATGAAGAAAACGAATAATGAACAGTGACCAGCTGGGATGAATAGTACCAGTCGCAAGACTAATACCAGCTGAATGAACAGTACTTAGAAATAAGTAAAGCAACTGCTGAAGTAATGAAGTGAATTACATCTGCTGATGAATAGTACCAGTCGCAACGAATAGGAATCAGTCCCAAGACAAGAATCCAGTCGCGAGGTCTTTTAAATAATTATAAATCGAAACGATGTCGTAGCGCATAACCCAGTTGCTATAACCAGTCGCTACTGCTGATTTATGCATCTGCTGATTTTACAAAACATCTGCTGAATTTGCGAAAGCAAAGAAATGAACCTGCTGATTTCATACTTAGAATATTTTCGATAAGACAATATCAGCAGAGGTATAAAACCAGCTTTCCTATTGTAGATAACCATGAACTACGAAGGTTACCTTCCTCTAAAGACTTCGACATACTTTCTAAAACTTCTGGAAAGAATCGAATAAGCTACTTGTAAGCTACTTCGATGAATGAATACTGGAAACTCAGGAATTCATCAGAATAACATCACCAAAACATCCTCTAAATCATCCTTGAATCAAAATTACAGTAACTCAAACTTCTTCATAAAAACAGAGCATGAACTTTATGGTTTTTCTTTGAAGAACAGCCGTAACCATCTTCCTTTAAAACTCATACATAAACATAAAAACGGAATTGAATATATGCTTTCTATTGAGTGAGCAAGAAACAGAGTTTACTTGCCTGGTATCTTTAACACAAGAACAGCAGAAAATTCAATATACTCGTTGCGCACCGCCTGTTTCCTCTAAAACACTTTGAAAGTATTTTGGTTCGGCTTCTCTGAGAGCGAGCACCGCTTAATATGATTTGATTTGAAAGTAATGATGCATGAAACAGCTTAAGATCCTATTTATATGATTCACCATGACTAAGGAAAACAAACACGTTATCTCAATATGCAAAACTCTTAAGAAAGCGTGCTCTGTTTTTCAAAACAAAAGATGTGCATGGAAACCGAGAATTTTAGTTAAATAGAGAATCCATTTGGTTCGCAGAAGTTACTAAACATCTACGGTACTTGTATTCTAGCATTTGAATATCAATCCATAATAATATAAAGATTGATCATAACATAGACTGAAATATTCAAGAATCGAATTGAAATAGCAATGTAATCCCTCAACCTCAAAATTTTCTAATTGTGGACTTCTAAATGATCTGGTCGCTACAGATATGGTCTAGGACCAGATTTGGTGGAGCAAACCGTGAGTGTTGTCAGAAAAATTAAGGAAAGGATGAAAGCTGCTCAAAGCATACAAAAGAGCTATGCGGACAATAGACGAAGGGAACTAAGTTTTGACGTTGGTGATCACGTCTTTTTAAAAGTGGCTCCAATGAAGGGGGTGATGCGTTTTGGAAAGAAGGGAAAATTGAGTCCCAGTATACAGGTCCCTACGAGATACTGGACAGAGTAGGATCATTGGCCTATCGATTAACACTGCCGCCTCATCTATCTTCAGTACACAATGTATTTCATGTATCAGCCTTAGGAAAGTACGTCCCCCACCCATCGCACATTTTGACTGCTGAACCAGTTCATTTAACGCCAGATTTGAGCTATGAAGAGAGGCCAGAGAAGATCCTTCTTAGAGAGATTAGAAAACTGAGGAACTGTAGCATCCCAATGGTTAAAGTTCAGTGGTCGAATCAAACCGAACGAGAAGCTACGTGGGAAACGGAAGCTGATATGCATAATCGTTACCCAGATTTGTTCGGTAAGTAAATTTCGAGGACGAAATTTTTATAAGGTGGGTAGAGTTGTAGCGCCCCAAAATCCATAGGACCATAAATTCTAATCCTTATATATTGAGGATCCATTTCTAATTTAAGATTTCAGAATTTTTTTATTTGTCCAAGTAGCTGATTTCTTATTTCTTAGATTTCATCAGGTACAGAGGATTAGAGCTGGTTCCCAGGAGATGCAATTTAGTTGTAGCTGGTACCTCAGTGAGATCAAATTTGTTGGACCAAATTCGTGAGGGTCAGCTGAGAGATGAACAACTACAGAAGTGGGTTAAGCAAGACAGGGAGAGAGGCGGCAACCTCTATTTTTCAGACGATGGCATAATCAGATTTCAAGGAAGAATTTGGGTGCCGCAAGTAGATACTTTGAGATCAGATTTGATGGAAGAAGCTCATGCAACCCCATACTCTGTGCATCCGGGAAGTACCAAGATGTATAAAGATCTTCAGAAGTTGTACTGGTGGCCGGGTATGAAAAGAGATGTCGCCAAATTTGTTTCTGAATTCTTAACGTGTCAATTGGTGAAAGCTGAACACCAGCGACCAGCAGGGATGTTGAAGCCGTTGCCTATTCCGGATTGGAAGTGGGAATGTATTGCTATGGACTTTGTGATTGGATTACCTAGGACTGCCCAATGTTGTAATTCTATTTGGGTTATTGTAGATAAACTTACAAAATCTGCTCATTTCCTGCCGGTGAAGACAACCTACGATGTGAGCAAATATGCAGAGTTGTATGTGAAAAAGATTATCAGACTTCATGGTGTTCCTGTATCGATTGTATCTGATAGGGATTCCAAGTTTACGTCTGCATTTTGGAAAAGTTTGCATCGAGCTTTGGGAACCAAGTTGACATTTAGTACAGCCTTTCATCCCAAAACCGATGGACAATCAGAAAGAGTGATCCAGATTTTAGAGGATTACAACAACAGTTTTCAAGCTTCCATCCAGATGGCACCATACGAAGCTCTATATGGACGTAAATGTAGAACGCCTCTTCATTGGTATGAGATAGGAGAGCGAGATGGTCTAGGACCAGATTTGGTGGAGCAAACCGTGAGTGTTGTCAGAAAAATTAAGGAAAGGATGAAAGCTGCTCAAAGCATACAAAAGAGCTATGCGGACAATAGAAAGGGAACTAAGTTTTGACGTTGGTGATCACGTCTTTTTAAAAGTGGCTCCAATGAAGGGGGTGATGCGTTTTGGAAAGAAGGAAAAAATGAGTCTCAGGTATATAGGTCCCTACGAGATACTGGACAGAGTAGGATCATTGGCCTATCGATTAGCACTGCCGCCTCATCTATCTTCAGTACACAATGTATTTCATGTATCAGCCTTAAGAAAGTACGTCCCCCACCCATCGCACATTTTGACTGCTGAACCAGTTCATTTAACGCCAGATTTGAGCTATGAAGAGAGGCCAGAGAAGATCCTTCTTAGAGAGATTAGAAAACTGAGGAACCGTAGAATCCCAATGGTTAAATTTCAGTGGTCGAATCAAACCGAACGAGAAGCTACGTGGGAAACGGAAGCTGATATGCATAATCGTTACCCAGATTTGTTCGGTAAGTAAATTTCGAGGACGAAATTTTTATAAGGTGGGTAGATTTGTAGCGCCCCAAAATCCGTAGGACCATAAATTCTAATCCTTATATATTGAGGATCCATTTCTAATTTAAGATTTCAGCATTTTTTTATTTGTCCAAGTAGCTGATTTCTTATTTCTTAGATTTCATCAGGTACAGAGGTCCAATCGGTTGTCACCCGAGCGTAGCCAACAATTTTCAAACTTTACAAATAAAATGGTTTTGGATGGGAGAATGGTTAAATTTCAGATTTTTGTGTAGTACATTTACAAATTAAAACATTGACAGGGAATTTTAAGAAAAATTTTCTGAAGTACGCCTGGTTTACCATGCCTACTTGAGTGTTTTCCCCTGTTACAAATCAGACTCCCATGCCTATGGTACATGGACTATAAGTTAATTCTTTTGAAAGAAAATATCCATTTTTGCATCAAAGAAAATAGGAAGCTCATCGTTGCGCTTGGGAAGACTCTCTGTTCGTGATCTGCTGTATCTCGTGATTCCTTCGTATTGAGGCAAGTAAATTTGATTCTTGCTACGCCATGAAAGCTTGTGTGTTGTTTTTGCTTCCTTTCGTGGTGCTTGCCTAAGCTATGTTTAGTATCAGCATTTGCTCATGTTCTGTTGATATTATAATGTATGTTTAATGTTCGGGTTCACAGTGGATTATGTTTGGAACTCAAATGTATTTTACGAAGTTGATGATGTTGATTTTAAATCGCTGAGCATTTCAGATTTCAAACTCATAAAGACTAGGATGTTCTTCTTTTCTCTGGTGAATGACAGCGTCCAAATTTGACTCCGCGAAGTTGGAAATGCTAGTCGAACCAGAACTAAGTCTGGTTTGATAGGTGAATTTTGATATTGTGGATGTTGTTCGTGACGTTATCATATTTCATAACCATCGACTGGTTGCTATGTTGCGACTGGTTGCGATGATACGACTGGTTGTGATGTTACGACTGGTTGCTATGTCGCGACTGGTTGCGATGTTACGACTGGTTGCGATGTTGCGACTGGTTGCGATGATACGACTGGTTGCGATGTTGCGACTGGTTGCGATGATACGACTGGTTGCTATGTTGCGACTGGTTGCGATGTTACGACTGGTTGCTATGTTGCGACTGGTTGCTATGTTGCGACTGGTTGCGATGTTGCGACTGGTTGCTATGTTGCGACTGATTTCTTTCCCTTAAGTACTTCACTGCTGATTTACATCCATCGTCCAGTTTCCTTTCATCTGCTGATCACCCTTACCCAACAACTGGTTGCTCTTGAACCAACGACTGGTTGATCTACTATTACTCCGTTGACCAAATTAATTGTGTTGACCACCTATATGTACCCATCGACTGATCTACTGTTCACAACATCTGGTTTTCTTGCCAACAACTGAATTTAACCCAACTGCTGATTTCCTATGTCTCAGCTGGATGCTCAGTAAAACGATTTTTGAAGGAAATGTGAGTTTAAAATGAAGTGAACCCCAGCGTTAAGATTTAAGTTCGTCCTATATGTGTTTTAAAGAAGAAGAAAGCTTCAATTTAAGAATTTATGGCTTAGATAACAGACGGTTCTTATGGGAAGGGTGTTAGAGTAGATGCCCAACTAGCCAACTTGTGGCGTGTGGGTTTTATAGACTCTTGTACAAACGATCTTTATATATGATATTCGCATTCTTTTATATGGCATTCTTTACTTTCATTATGTGTGTAATGATTTACAATTATGTTGAGTAAAGACCTAGAATACACTGAAGCGTATGTTAGATGTGATAGTGGGTATGACGGCTATCATGAAACACATCTAATAGTCGCTGTGTATTCTGAACATATTCCTAGTCGATTGGGCCGTCAAAATGAGGATAAGGCCGCCCGAGTTTGAGACTAGTATCTGCGATGCGAAGTACCATGTTTCATTGGTAGGGAACATTGTGATCTTCTGAGCATGCAGATAGATAGTGACCTGGTGATCTATCGAACTACCCTCCTTCGGACTTTCCAAGTGGTTCGCTAACCACGACCGACTGGTTCTTGCAGGCACTATCAGTGATACCTAGGGGATCATGGGGCGATGTTGCTAGACTTTACCATGATCCGTTGGGCAAGTCCGGAATTGTGATTCCGGAGCCACAATGGTTGTGGGCCCACGGCTAGCTGTATCCCTGAACCATTGAGGGTCACACAAGTACTAGATTCGAGATTCCCGCACGGATACTCAGCTCAATGTGTTGAGTACGAGAAGAGGATTTCAGGAAGTGCGACCTCCTAAAAGTCAACAGTGGTCAAACGAGGTTTCCCGCTGTTGAGGGGCAAAAACGGTCTTTTTGCACTGGGGTTCTGAAAAATGGTTTTTCAGATCATATTGTTCAGTTTTGGAAACTGAGTCGATCGGTCCGATCTGATCGGCGATCGGAGTTATGATGAAGTCTCGGTGTTGGAAATGAACTGAATGTTCATTGTTGGACCCGGGCCCGTTGGGCCGGTCCAAGTCCAACACTCTATTTAATTGATGATTAGGCTTCATAACAATGACAATTAACTTACAACTCCACTACTATCAAAACCCTAAGCACACGCCGCCTCCTCTCTTCTTCCTCGTCGCCGCCGTGCGCCGCCCGCCGCCGCCCGCCGCCGCTACTTCGCCGGAAAAATAGTTTCCGGCCAACTTTTCGAGGAGTATCCGTTCGTGCTGATCTCGTCAGCGCTTCTAGTACAGCCTGATGAAGGAGTCTCGGATCTGGTCGTGGACCGGATTGGCGAAACTACCGCAATCTACCGAGAAGAGCCGGGTTCTTGAAACACCGGTTGGAGCCAGGCACAAGTGCCAGCGAGGTAACACTCTAAAACATCCTATGAATGTCGTAGTATGTTGTTAGTTTTTCGTATTGATCGCCTCCCGGTTCAAATTTTATTATTCTTCCGCTGCCTGGCCGGGGGGCGAATCCGGATCCCTAACAGTGGTATCAGAGCCAGGTTTCCCGGATCATGATCAATATGATTTGCCATAATTGTATCTAACATTGAATTTCAGATTTAGAATCGATCGGAAAGATCAAAATTTGATTGATCTCGGCCACGCCACCGCCGCATGCGGCGGCGCCCCTCCCCGCACGCTT
>KQ995696.1:0-64928 GCA_001598015.1 Dorcoceras hygrometricum
CCAACAGCTGACTTATTAGATATTGTGCAGATTTGTAACCCTTATGTGGTTTTGCTGTGAGTTGCTGGCCCTGAGCTATTTGCCGAAGGTCTTTTCGATAGTGTGCGTGTAATCTGTTCCAGCCGTGAGCCTTGAGTTGCGGTTTGGTAAATCTGCACAAGGTACGAATTGAGCTTGTGTTTACAGCTTAGGATAACCATGTGAGCATAGTGGTTGTAGGCTGAGCTGCCGCAGCCTTGTCGTGTATATTCTGACTTGTTGCACATTTTATTGCTTGCGCTGAGTTTGTTCTATGCATGTTGTGTCTGTGCTGGCTGTGAGCCGAGTCTTCTTATCCATGTATTATGTGATGATTTACTGATTTTTTGTTGTTGTTCCTTGTGAGACCTGAAAATGTAATAGAAGATTAATTGTTGGATTAATCGGATTTTTGATATTTCTGGTGGTTCAGATTTCTTATTGAAGGTTTCGTCTATATTTTCGGGTCAGAAATCACATTTAGAGCAATTCTGGAAATTTTGAAATTTTTGAGTTTGAAATCTGAATTTTTGGTGAGATCTGTTGAACGCGTATATTATATCAGCAGCAATGCTGACATGGCAGGAACCAGCAGCAATGATGATTTGGCAGAATCAGCAGTAGCGAAAAGGAATTCCAGCTGTTGCGAGAGATCAGCTTTTGCGTAGCGATCAGCAGTGGTTAGCAATCAGCTGTTGGGTTCTGAGCGACGCTGTTTTATTTAGTTGAAACGCAGCGTTTTGGGTATCAGCTGGTGGTCGCGTTATACATTTACTGGTGAGGAATCTGATGCGTTATTTCATCCAGCTGCTGGTTTAGGTGATCAGCTGTCGACAGATATGATGACGTGTCCTATGCGACGTCTTTGGTTAAGTTGATGCGACGCCGTTTTGCGTAGCATTGTTTGAGGATTCAGCTGTTGGTTTATTTTGTGATTGCTGGTTGTGTTAACAGCAATGCCTGCTGGTCGGGTTCTCAGCGATGTATACTGGTTTTGTCGGTGGAACTCGCTCTTGTTGCTGTCAGCTGGTGAGAAGTGTATATATATGAGAAGACTTGGTTTTCGATTTGATTAGCAGATTCCATACTTAGCGATAATTCTCCCGATTGTTGTTCTTCGCTTCGAACCCTAGAACACTGTTCACCGTAGCATTTCTCCGGCAATTCCCGTCGTTTCCAGTCACTGTTTAGTACGTTTGAGGTAGCGTTGGACTCCTCTCGTGAAGCTCTTTCATTCTATACCATTCTCGGAGGCTGTTGTTATCTGGAATTAAGATCGCGAAGTTGTTTACTTTGGCCGTGTGTTCGCTATTCAGGTAGCCTTTCAAATTAGCGATAAGATCTTACCCTCTTTGTTATTGAGCTTCCTGTTGAGTAGAATGGTAGAATAATTGCTGGTTGTAGTGTATAACTCCCAGCCATAAGTTACTGTGAATTACCGTGACCTTCTGTGTAGCTTTTGAGATCTGTGCGTTGTGTGTTTAGCAGGTTTCAACCAGATCTCTCGGGTCCCTTGTTGTGGTAATTGTGCTCAGAATTAAGGTACGGATTCGGAGCTTGTGAATCAGTAGGTTTATGGCTTGAGTGAATTGTAGTTTCTGATGTCGTGAGATGGTTGTGTATGCTTGCTGTTGTGGTTGCTGTTTTGCATATGAGTTATGCTAGTTGTTGCATACACGCATTATCATCTCATTTCAGCTATTGCAGTCATTGCTTTGTTGTTATTGCTCTGTTTTCTTACCAGGATGCGAGGGCGAGCGGTGATTCTGCACTCTCATCTCCCTGCTGGGATTTGTTAGCCCCTATGCGCCGAGTGGTTAACTACCATAGTTCATAGGTTGGGCAACGGAAGGTTAAGCTGTTGATGCATCTGGTATTGGTGGGCGAGTAGGGGTGAGTGGGTAGCTCCCACATGTCCTACACTCACCGTGGCCACACATATCTATTGCAGATTCCGTTGAGCTGTGCATTGAGTTCTTTGGCTCCCTTCCTTGGTTGTAGCCTTCGGCTGTTGTCCCTGGTCTCATGCATAGCATCTGCATTTTATTCTTGCTGTTTACTGCTATTTTGTAGTTGCTCTCCGTACTGGGGTTTGACCCCATGTCCCTCTGGGGCTTGGTTGTTTTGTTGTTTGTGTTGTTTTCAGGGAATCCAGGTTTGACAGCTGGTCGTGGATTTCACCCAGTTGGAGGTGCCCCAGGAGGTGGTTAGAGTGTCCCAGTTATGTATATTATTTATATGCACTGGTATCACCACGGGTGGGATGTCCCGGGTGATGCTTAGTTTATTGTAGCTGGCTGATAGCCAGGGGATACCATTTTCTGTGCTGCCTTGTTGTTTGTTGTAGCCTTTGTTTGGTTGGTTTTGTTAAACTGGGATATCTATTTTGAGTATCCTCGTAATTCAAATTATATTGTTTTAAACCGTCAGGCCAAAAGAAAAAATTTTTACCCGCTTTTTTAGTAGCTTCTGCTTGTGTTTGTATAATTTTACTCTTTTGTGAGCACGAGGCCTGACATTTTTGGTATCAGAGCTTAAGCTGGGATAAGCTCGATTTCTTTGATCACACTTGAGTCTAGGCACAGTGTCGTGTGTTGCATGTGCTTGACCTATGTGATTATGTGATGCATATTGTTGTGATATCTATGTTGTATCTGTTCTCTGTTGCCCTATCCTGTTGAGTGCCTTCGTAGATGCCGCCTAGATGTAGAGCTAGAGGTAGGGGGCAGTTTCAGGAGTCAGAGGGACAGAATGAAGATTGTCGTAGTGCTCCTAGTCGTACTCGTAGTAGACATGATGAGGAGGAGGAAGTTGGTGACTTGCCTACCCCTGTGGAGAGGATGGACGTTGTGATAGCGAGGTTTCAGAGGATGAAACCTCAGGTTTTCAATGGCGACGAGTCGAGCGAGGATGCAGATTCGTGGCTTTGGAATATCACTGGTCTTTTCGATCGTGTCGAGTATGCGACGAGCTTCGTTTGAGTTTGGTGACCCTTCAGCTGAAAAAGGGTGCAGAGCGCTGGTGGCGAGGTGCTTCTAGTACATTGTTGGAGACTGGCGTTGGGATTACTTGGGACAGCTTTTGCGAGACTTTTAGGCAGGAGTATGTTCCTGAGTCTTACGTGAACGCCCGTGAGCGGGAGTTTGATCATCTGGAGCAGGGCTTGATATCTGTTAGGGAGTATGCTAGGAAGTTTTCTTCTTTGTTGGCGTACGTTCCGCATGTTTCTGGCCAGGAGAGGGCCAAGAGGACCAGATTTTTAGAGGGTTTGAACGAGGAACTGTATCAGATGGTGCTGACAAGCAAACCCAAGACTTATGCTGAAGCAGTTGACAATGCTATCGATATTGAGGAGGGTTTGAGGAGTCGTCATGCTCGTACGCAGCAGGTAGCGTAGGGTGTTCATCCCGCTGTGCAGGGAGCACAGTCTTCGCAGTCTTCCCAGTCAGCCCATCAGCCCCAGTAGCAGCAGCAGCCACAGGTGGCACAACAGTCTGGCCGTCAGAGGTTCCGACCCCGCGGTCAACAGTTCAAGAAGAAGTCTGGTTCGGTCTCTTCTAGTTCAGGTAGCTCGAGTAGCAGCGGTACTCGGGCTGAGTTTTGTGGTTAGTGGTGGCAAGCATCCTTTGACCCAGTGTGTCGGTGTTCAGGGCTCATGGCATATCTGTGGTCAGTTTGGGCATTTCGCTAAGGTGTGTCCGTCAGCTGGATCGCAGCAGGCCGCAGCCTCGTCTCAGGGTCGTGGAGGACAGTCTAGGGGTCGTTCCCCTCAGTTTCAGCAGCCCAGGATTGGTGAGACTCAGTTCATGACGTTCCAGAAGCCTGGTCCATCACGATTCGGACAGTCGTCTCAGCCATTCTATTCTGGACCTCAGCATGCTCAGGCCAACACCATTACTAGGGAGCAGGCAGAGGAGACACCGAGCAGGGTGATTGGAGGTACATGTCTTGTTTTCGATTTTCCTGCGCGTGTGTTGTTTGACATCGGTGCATCGCATTCTTTTATCTCTGATTATTTTGTCATTGAGCATGGTTTGCATACCATTTCTTTGTGCGATGTCGTGTCTATTTCTACCTTATCTCTGATTATTTTGTCATTGAGCATGGTTTGCATACCATTTCTTTGTGCGATGTCGTGTCTATTTCTACCCCGGGCGGTGTGAGCCTATTCTCTCAGGAGGTTTTGTTAGATGGAGTTTTGAGATTTGGAGAGCATGTGTTGGTGGCGAATCTGATTCGTCTGATGTTGTGGGATTTCGATTGCATTGTTTGGATGGACGTGTTGTCCAACTATAGGACCTCCGTGGATTGCTTCCATGGGATTGTTCGTTTTAGTCCTTTGTCTGGCGAGAAGTGGGACTTCTACGGCCAGGATTCTCGATCGAAGATCCCGTTATTCTCCACGATGGAGATGTTCAGTTTGTTGTCCTTAGGGAATGCTGGTTTCATGATCTACGCTTTGGATGCATCTTCTTCTTCCCGTGTGCAGCTCAGCGACGTTCCCGTGGTGCGACATTTTCCCGATGTGTTTCCGGAGGAGATTCCTTCCTGGTTTTCCTCCGAGGCGAGAGATTGACTTCAGCATTGAGCTTGTGCCTGGCACAGCTCCGATTTATCGTGCCCCGTATCGTTTGGCGCCTACGAAGTTGAGAGAACTCAAGGTGCAGTTGGACGATTTGCTGGAGAAAGGTTTCATCCGACCTAGCATGTCGCCGTGGGGAGCGACCATTTTGTTTGTGAAGAAGAAGGATGGCTCAATGCAGATGTGCATT
Source organism: Dorcoceras hygrometricum (assembly GCA_001598015.1). Taxonomy (NCBI): domain Eukaryota; kingdom Viridiplantae; phylum Streptophyta; class Magnoliopsida; order Lamiales; family Gesneriaceae; genus Dorcoceras; species Dorcoceras hygrometricum. The sequence continues at coordinate 4,791 of KQ995696.1, forward strand.
GATTTTGTCAGTTGAATAAAGCGACTGTCAAGAACAAGTATCCTTTACCCAGGATCGATGATCTATTTGATCAGCTGTAAGGTTCTGCGGTGTATTCAAAGATTGACTTGCGTTCTGGGTACCATCAGCTGAGATTAAGAGATCAAGATGTCGCAAAGACTGCTTTTCGTACAAGGTACGGACACTTCAAGTTCCTGGTTATGCCGTTTGGGTTGACCAACGCGCCTGCAGTCTTTATGGATCTGATGAACCGGGTCTTCAGAGAGTTCATAGATCAGTTTGTAATTGTGTTCATTGAAGACATCTTGGTATATTCTAAGACTCCTTTGGAGCATAAGGAGCACCTGAGAATTGTCCTTCAGACGATGAGAGATCAGCAGCTGTATGCTAAATTCTCCAAGTGCGAGTTTTGGCTGTATCGCGTCGTATTCTTGGGACATGTTATTTCAGCCGAGGGGATTTCGGTGGATCCCAGTAAGGTTGACGCTGTTTTGAACTGGTAGAGTCCCAGGAATGTGTCAAATATTCGCAGTTTCTTGGGTCTGGCTGGCTATTACCGTCGTTTAATCGAAGTATTTTCTAGCATAGCAAAGCAGATGACTCAACTGACTCAGAAGGACAAGCAGTTTGTGTGGACTGAGCAATGTGAGAATGCGTTTCAATTGCTCAAGGAGAAACTGACTACTGCACCTGTGTTGGCTCTGCCGTCCGGATCAGGTGGTTTCGTTGTTTGTTCTGACGCTTAGCTCAATGGATTGGGCTGTGTTTTGATGCGGAATGGTCGAGTCATTGCGTATGCCTCGTGGCAGTTGAAACCGCATGTGACTCGTTATCCAGTCCATGATTTGGAGCTTGCAGCGGTGGTCTTTGAGCTGAAGATCTGGCGTCACTATCTGTATGGAGAGCAATTGGTGTACTCTGACCACAAAAGTTTACAGTATTTGTTTTCGCAGCCCGATTTGAATATGAGAAAGCGTCGCTGAAGATTGTGTTGTGGTTTCTTCTTTCCAAGTGGAGCCACAGATTGTTTCGACTATTCGAGCAGCTCAAAGGACTGATCCTTCCATCCACGAGTTGAAGTTAAAGGTCAGGGCTGGAGAACTTGAAGTTTATTCTGTTTCTTCTGATGGTTGTTTGAGATTTCGTGGCAGGCTGGTTGTGCCTAACCTCATTGAATTTAAGGAGGAGATCCTTCGGGAAGCGCACTGTAGCAGACATAGTGTTCATCCTGGTGCACGGAAGATGTACCATGCGTTGAAGCCGCACTTCTGGTGGGCTGGCCTGAAGAGCGACGTTGCTGGTTTTGTTGCTCGTTGTTTGAACTGTCAGATGGTAAAGGTCGAAAGGATGAGACCCGGTGGTCTGTTGCAGAATTTGGAAGTGCCCCAATGGAATTGGGAGCACATAGCTATGGATTTCGTGACGCATCTGCCTCGTACCAGCAGAGGATGCTATGCTATTTGGGTGGTTATCGACCGTTTGTCAAAGTCTGCACATTTTATTCCCTATGGTATGACCTTTTCTCTGAAGAAAATGGCGAAATTGTACGTGGATTTTGTGGTTAGATTGCACGGTGTGACTGTTTCGATCATTTCAGACCGAGATCCAATGTTTACTTCCAGGTTTTGGAAGAGTTTGCAAGCAGCTCTAGGTACCAGATTGGCTACGAGTACATCGTATCATCCCCAAACAGATGGCCAATCTGAGCGAACTATCCAGACGTTAGAGGATATGTTACGAGCTGTTGTTATGGATTTTGGAGGTAGCTGGCAAGACGCGTTGTCTTTGGTGGAATTTTCCTACAATAACAGCTATCAGGTGACGATTGGCATGGCGCCGTTTTAAGCTTTGTATGGCAGGAAGTGAATATCGCCGGTATGTTGGGAAGAAGTGGGGGAGAAGCAGCTATCTGCCCCAAACTTTGTGCACCAAATGAAAGATCATGTGGATCTAATTCGGCAGCGGATGAAAGCTGCCCAGGATCGCCAAGCCAGTTATGCGAATAAGAGGCGTCTACCTCTAGAGTTTCAGGTTGGTGATCAGGTATTTCTCAAAGTTTCTCCGTTTCGCAGTGTTATGCGCTTTGGACACAAGGGAAAGTTAGCCCCTCATTACGTCGGACCGTATGAATTGTTGAGAGGATTGGCTCTTTGGCGTATCAGCTGTTGTTGCCTCCGGAATTGTCTTTTCTACATGATTTCTTTCATGTTTCCATGTTGAGGAAGTACGAGCCAGACCGTCTCATGTGCTGAGAACTGACGAGGTTGAGCTAGATCAGATGTTGAGTTATCAGGAGTATCCTTGCAGATCCTAGGCAGAAAAGAGAAACAATTGAGGAACAAAACCATTCCGTTGGTGATGGTGCAATGGAGCAAACATGGCAGGGAAGAAGCTACTTGGGAGCTGGAAGAAAAGATGCAGCGTGAGTGGCCGCATTTGTTTGAGTAGCTGTAGTGCTAGATTTCCATTAGTTAGTAGCTTCTGGTTGTTATTTTTCCCTAGTTGTTGTTAATTGTTTGCTCAGTTATCATGAACTCTTGGCCATGTGTTGGGCGATTTTCTGTTTTGGCTCTCTGTGCTGTGTTGTGTTTCCGGAATTGTTGTTTGATTTCGAGGATGAAATCCTTTTTAGTGGGGGATAAATGTGAGACCTGAAAATGTAATAGAAGATTAATTGTTGGATTAATCGGATTTTTGAGATTTCTGGTGGTTCAGATTTCTTATTGAAGGTTTCGTCTGTATTTTCGGGTCAGAAATCACATTTAGAGCAATTCTGGAAATTTTGGAATTTTCGAGTTTGAAATCTGAATATTTGGTGAGATCTGTTGAACGCGTATATTATCAGCAGCAATGCTGACGTGGCAGGAACCAGCAGCAATGCTGATTTGGCAGGATCAGCAGTAGCGCAATGGAATTCCAGCTGTTGCGAGAGATCAGCTTTTGCATAGCGATCAGCTGTTGGGTTCTGAGCGACGCCGTTTTATTTAGTTGAAACGCAGCGTTTTGGGTATCAGCTGGTGGTCGCGTTATACATTTACTATTGAGGAATCTGATGCGTTATTTCATACAGCTGCTGGTTTAGGTGATCAGCTGTCGACAGATATGATGATGTGTCCTATGCGACGTCGTTTGGTTAAGTTGATGCGACGCCGTTTTGCGTAGCATTGTTTGAGGATTCAGCTGTTGGTTTATTTTGTGATTGCTGGTTGTGTTAACAGCAATGCCTGCTGGTTGGGTTCTCAGTGATGTCGACTGGTTTTGTCGGTGGAACTGGCTCTTGCTGCTGTCAGCTGGTGAGAAGTGTATATATATGAGAAGACTTGGTCTTCGATTTGATTAGCAGATTCCATACTTAGCGATAATTCTCCCGATTGTTGTTCTTCGCTTCGAACCCTAGAACATTGTTCACTGTAGCATTTCTCCGGCAATTCCCGTCGTTTCCGGTCACTGTTTAGTACGTTTGAGGTAGCACTGGACTCCTCTCGTGAAGCTCTTTCATTCTATACCATTCTCGGAGGCTGTTGTTAGCTGGAAGTAAGATCACGAAGTTGTTTACTTCGGCCGTGTGTTCGCTATTCAGGTAGCCTTTCGAATTAGCGATAAGATCTTACCTTAGAGCTTTGTTATTGAGCTTCCTGTTGAGTAGAATGGTAGAATAATTGCTGGTTGTAGTGTATAACTCCCAGCCATAAGTTACTGTGAATTACCGTGACCTTCTGTGTAGCTTTTGAGATCTGTGCGTTGTGTGTTTAGCAGGTTTCAACCAGATCTCTCGGGTCCCTTGTTGTGGTAATTGTGCTCAGAATTAAGGTACGTATTCGGAGCTTGTGAATCAGCAGGTTTATGGCTTGAGTGAATTGTAGTTGCTGATGTCGTGAGATGGTTGTGTATGCTTGCTGTTGTGGTTGCTGTATTGCATATGAGTTATGCTAGTTGTTGCATACACGCATTATCATCTCATTTCAGCTATTGCAGCAATTGCTTTGTTGTTGTTGCTCTGTTTTCTTACCAGGATGCGAGGACGAGCGGTGATTCCGCACTCTCATCTCCCTGCTGGGATTTGTTAGTCCCTATGCACCGAGTGGTTAACTACCATAGTTCATAGGTTGGGCAACGGAAGGTTAAGCTGTTGATGCATCTGGTATTGGTGGGCGAGTAGGGGTGAGTGGGTAGCTCCCACATGTCCTACACTCACCGTGGCCACACATATCTATTGCAGATTCCGTTGAGCTGTGCATTGAGTTCTTTGGCTCCCTTCCTTGGTTGTAGCCTTCGGCTGTTGTCCCTGGTCTCATGCATAGCATCTGCATTTTATTCTTGCTGTTTACTGCTGTTTTGTAGTTGCTCTCCGTACTGGGGTTTGACCCCATGTCCCTCTGGGGCTTAGTTGTTTTGTTGTTTGTGTTGTTTTCAAGGAATCCAGGTTTTACAGCTGGTCGTGGATTTCACCCAGTTGGAGGTGCCCCAGGAGGTGGTTAGAGTGTCCCAATTATGTATATTATTTATATGCACTGGTATCACCGCGGGTGGGATGTCCCGGGTGATGCTTAGTTTATTGTAGCTTGCTGATAGCCAGGGGATACCATTTTCTGTGCTGCCTTGTTGTTTGTTGTAGCCTTTGTTTGGTTGGTTTTGTTAAACTGGGATATCTATTTTGAGTATTGTCGTATTTCAAATTATATTGTTTTAAACCGTCAGGCCAAAAGATAAAATTTTACCCGCTTTTTAGTAGCTTATGCTTGTGTTTGTGTGATTTTACTCTGTTGTGAGCACGAGGCCTGACATTCCTTGCTGATTTGCATGTGCTTATTGTATGCTGTTGCATGAGTTGTTGGCATTGCATACATTCATAGCATATTGAGCCTGAACCTTTGAGAACCGAATGTTGATGAATAGTGCAGGTATGCTGATTTGAAAATAAAATGATGGGTGTCAGCTGGCTCCCGTAACCTCGACTCCTTGCTGCGAGATTGTGTCTGCCCTGAGGTCAGTGGGTAGCTCCCACACCTCAGCAAGCTGAATGGAACCAATGGGTTGAGCTTTGAGACTTTGTGCTGCTGGTACTGCATGTGGGATGGCATGGGTAGCTCCCATACTCTCACCTGCGATGTGGCCACTGATTTCCTGATTTGATGAATCACAGCTGAGTCTGTTGTGATCTATTTTACAGTCGATGAGTTCGTTGTACCCATCATGCATTGCACGACACATGTTTCATGCTTTATTTGGTAGTTGTATGATGATTGCTCTTCATACTGAGGTTTGGCCTCATTTGTTTTTCCTGGAGGCTGCTTTGGCCGCCATTGATGGCCTTTGCAGGTAGACTAGCTGGTCTGAGTGATGCATCAGCTGGTGAGGCCCCGTGGGTGTTGAGTTCTCAGTTATATATATGCAGTATCGAGTCATTACCAGAGGATGCCCTGAGTAGGTGTTGTATTCTTGGTTTGATCAAGTCTTTATGCATGTATATATTGTTTTGGTTGATATTTACAGCAAGCTTTTGATTCAAAGTCATTATTTTATGTAAGAGCCTATTTGAATGATAGATTTTAAGTCAGGTCAAAAAAAAATTTTATTTACTTTTTAAGCTTCCGTGTTTTATGAGCTTAATCTATGATTTAGAGCACCGAGGCTGACATTCATCGAGCTGTGTTAAGGAGGACCTTCTGTGTCACTTCGGGCTTAGCCGGAAAGGGGTCGAGCTGGTCGGGAACTTAGGTATCACCACATCCTTCTTTAGTCGCATCATCCTTTATTAAATCAGAGCGGCCATCTAACCCATTTCTTTCTTTGCAGTTGATCGGATGGGCAAGACGACGATGTTGAAGTCCCTGAAGGCTCCTCCTGAGCTACCACCACTCCGAGCCTCAGGAAGGGTAAAAGGAAGATATCTGTGTTGGGGGAGAAAGAAGCTCGCTACGAGAAGAAGAAGAAGACCCCCGCCCCCGAGGTGTCTCCGATGGTCGATCAAGAGGCTCCCTCGACTGAGGCAAGAGCTAGGCCGGAGGCCTGCTCGAACCGACCTGTGGCCCTGAACATGTTCGAGGTCTTGTTCGTGGCTTCACCCTCCCGTTCTGCCTCAACGGAGTTCCTCTGAAATCTGGTCCCTGATTGGGACCTCAGCCTGGTGCGGGCACCCTCGATCTCGAGGTGTTGGGGTCTTTGCCATCAGATTTGTGGAGGTATGTCCTCTATTTGCCCAAGCCTTCATTCTATACTTATATGGTTTGGCAAGGTGAGGCAATCAATCGTCTCACCCAAGCTCACCGTGAGGCCCGCCAATCGTTGAATGAGGTGCTCGGGCACCAAGCAGAGCTGCTGTAGCAGCTTGAGGGGCTACGGGCATCTAGGGAAGAGGAGAAGATGGCGCTCAATGTCGAGAAGAAGTTGCTGGAATTCGAACTGGCAGACGCGAGGGCCCAGTCAGATGGAGAGATCAGGAGCCTTCGCTATGACTTTGAGCACTAAGGGTGAGGCCGAGGATGCATGGAATATCGGGAAGGAGAAGTTCCTAAAATCCTACGAGTTCGATGATCTGTACTCGGATAAGGCTTCAGTCTTCTTCGAGTGCGGTTTCAAAGGCTGCTGAGCTCAATTCAGGGCTAACGGCTATTCATATGAGGAGCATCCGGCCTCGTTCCTCAGTGTGGTTCGGGCCATGGAAGATATGCCCGAGGACGAATAGATGTCCGACGAGGATGCCCCTAGAGCTTATGCCTCACCCTGCCCCAAGGATTCCCCACCATCCGCTTGTATTTAGACTTCTACTATTTTGTAAAATTTTGACGCTGCAATTAAATTTTAACATTTGCAATGCCTCATATTCTCGAGTTGTTTATTCCTAGAATAATAACTTAAAACATCTGTTAATAAGACGAATCACCGTCGAGTTCTCGGGCAATTAGACTTTAATGGTTCCTCCAAATATTAAAGAACAGAAGGGAAGAGTTATTCTCTATCACGTGACATTCCTCCCGAGGATTACTCTTCAGTTCAACCGAGATGGTCGGGCTTGTGTGCTCAGGTGGGGTTGTCCCCTAAGGAGTCGCCAATAATAATCTGGCCTAATTGTCGAGCGGATCGGACTTATGTGCTCGGGTGGGGCTGCACCCGAGGAGTTGCCAATAAGAACTGGGCTTAAGTTGCCGAACGAATCGGGATTATATGCTTGGGTGGGGCTGCCACCCGAGGAGTTGCCAATAAGAATTGGGCTTAAGTTGTCGAGCGGATCGGACTTATGTAATCGGGTGAGGCTGTCACCCTAGGAGTTGCCAATAAGAGTTGGACTTAAGTTTCCGAGCCGATCGGGCTTATGCATGCCGGTGGGGCTGCCACCTGAGAAGTTGCCAATAAAAATTGGGATTAATATGCCGAGTGGATTGAGCTTATGTGCTCGGGTTGAGCTGCCACCCGAGGAGTTGCCAATAATAATTGGGCTAAAGTTTCCGAGTGGATCGGGCATATGTGCTCGGGTGGGGCTGACACCCAAGGAGTTGTCAATAAGAATTGGGCTTAATTTGCCGAGAGGATCGGGCTTATTGCTGTTTGTCCCTTCAAGGAGGGTTCTGATCCTTATTTCGAGGTGTTCTCTCCCAACCAGAAGCCCTCTTGTCCTGTCGTCAAAATTCTTATCCTCAAGACCTCTTCTCCGATCTATGCGGCCTATCCCTTAATAGCACCGCTCGTACGTCAGGATTATTCTGGATGATGCGCTCTAAATCCTGATCCAATAGTCGGCACTCCAAGGTGGTGTGGCTGTAATCTCTATGAAAATCACAAAACTTGTCAGACTTAGGATTTCTCGGGGCCCCATCACTCCCCCGAGGTCGCTGCACTATATTCCGTTCATTGTAGATCTCTAGGTCTCGAGCCTTACTCACTTTTTTGGGCGTTCGAGTGCAAAACTGTCCCAATAGAAGAGGAGGTTCCTGCCTATGTGGCCTCGACGAGGCTCTTTCTGCCCGAAATTCCCTTCTAGGTAGAGATGGGGTTTTCTGCTCATTCCTCCTCGTGGATTGTACTTCCTCTACGCTGACATACTTTTCGCTTTAGTTAGGAGCTCGTCGAACGTTTTCGGAGGAAAAGGCTCACTTTCTCCCTTTGCTTTATGTTGAAAAGGTTCAACGTTGTCATCGGTTTTTTTTTCGCTACTGGAGAACTGGTGGAGGAACGCCTAGCTGAAGTAACGGAATTTTTTGATACTCCCGGCCTGCAAAAGATTGAACCATTGCTACGTCGATCGGACCAAGGTTGTCAAGAAAACTCGGCATTTGATGGGCTTGGCATACTGGTGGAGGAGGGCAGCTTTTTAAAATCAGGACAAATGTTCCTCGGGATCTCCCACCCATCATACTCTCCGACGTTCGAGAACTTGAAGTTATTGGGGAGCTCAGCGGCCAGTACTTCGACGGAGAAAGGTACTTCTTGAGTTGTTTATCAGGTGGGGGGTGTGACTCAGGCCGATAGGCCAATATCTGTTCTACCTTGGCTACCACCAGCTGAGCTATCTCGGCTGTAGTAATATTAGGGCTCTCGGGCCCCTGAGAGAGTTTATCAGTGCGGATTGTTTCTCCCATTTCCTGAAGTCTGCTCCTTATTGGTGGAATTTTGTCTTTCTTATCGTTTCCCACCTATGGCGGCAATTTATGTAACCAAATTCTCTCAGCCAACGAGCTGCCACCACCTCGGTAGATCGGGAGATTGGGTAGCCAGGATGGATGATGTATTAAGGGTGACTGATTCCTCCACGATACCTGCAGCCACAAACAACGGGCCAGAGGCCCCCGAAAGTGTGTTAAACGAAGCCCCTCCGATGATTATGTCAGACCGGGATGTCGAGAGAAAAAGAGAGTGTATGTAAGCTGCTATCGGGTGCACGTTTGAGTGAATGTGCAAGGGAGCGTTCCTGGGTATTTATAGAGGGGCTAAGCGGTGGTGATTAGCGTCTTACCCGGTGTGTGATACGCTGGGACTCTTTGCTCGGTGCACGGTGTGCTGGGGCACTTCTCGCGGCAAAGATCACACTCAGATTGATGGTTATCTTGGGTGAGATTGTCTACGTGATCCCAATGATTTTAGAGCCTAAAGAGGCGTGCATTGGTCGGACGTTCGGAGGGGTGGCCTTCTCCTTGGGTAATCCTCCCGAGCCCTCGACGTACTTCGGCCTAGTGAGCTGCAACTTGGTACTCGGGTCTCGAGGTGATATCCCGGGGCATCAAATATATATATATGTATATACTTTTGATATGTTGCGTACCTTTGGTGAGCGCCTCGTGAGCGACGTGCTGACATGGCATTTTTTCATGAAAACTCAAACAAGCTTCTCTAGGAATCTTCCTTATCCCTCCCATTTTTTACACATCGAGTTTAAAAATTTGGCAGACTCTCCACACCATCCATCACGTCGCACATCTCCACCGTCGTCGTCCCAGCCGCCGCCCATAACCCAAGGTATATATTCTCTGTTTCAAGATTACTTGAATGTTGTGGCAGGTTAACAGATCAAACAATTTTTATTCTTTTGTTTAGCTTCTCTTTTTTTTTCTTTTTCCACATCAAAGAAACTTCTCGGGGAAGATTTGGAGCATCCTTCTACCTCCCATTTAACTCCAGATCGACATGGCTGCTTAATAGTGTAGCTCCAAAATGGGCACTGACAATTTGAACCAATTATTTTTTATCTCCGACATATATATGTGACTACTACAAACAGATCCCACGTTTTGAGTTTGACATGTAATGTAATTTTCTCGATGAAAGTATGGTAAAAATAAAGTTTTTTTCTCACGAAGTAATATGGAAAAAAAAGATATTGTTTTTCTTGTTAATGTCGAGCTGGTACAGATATGCCGATCCACTGGTTTGAGTTGTTCATGTATTAGTCGCGACCTGGTACAGATATGCTGATCCAGTAGGGGACACCCAAGCTGATCCAACAGATGAACCGTGTTTGGGTGAGAATATGTCCAAGCTGATCCAGTAGGGGATTCCAAAGCTGATCCACCAGAAGACATCCAAGTTGATCTAGCTGTTAGGATAAAATTTATAAGTTTTGGTGATAACAAAAATAAGACAAGTTGCTATTGGACAATCGGTTGTCGTAGGAGAATATTTATCTATCTACAGTAGCAATTCAGCAGTTGGGGTTTTCGGTTGAATTCAGCAGTTGGTATGCGTTCAGTAGTTGAAGTATTAGAGAGCAATCAGCAGATGTTGTTGTCTCGATCGATTTGAGTGTTAGCGTGTTTTTATAAGGTTTGGTAAACGACAGCATTTAGATAAGTTAGAACGACGTCGTTGGAGTGCACAGTTACTTATCAGCAGGTGAAGTATTCAGCAGATACATTCTTGAAGAGAATCAGCAGTTGCTTAGTTATTCATTGGAGATTGCGAAACGACAGCGTTTTGGTTAAGTTGGAACGACAGCGTATTGTTTGGTTTATTCATTCCAGCAGATGGCTACAGTAATCTTCAACCAACAGGTGCACTACATGATGTTAACCAGCAGATGCTTTACAAAGATAGCAAAACGGTGTCGCTTAAATAAGTTGACACGACATCGTTTTATCGCTAAAGGAATCAGCAGATGGAAAAATGCATATGCATATCAGCAGGTGATTTCTTCTAAGTCGTTTTTTCAGTCGAAGCGTCTTGACAACGACGATGAAGTAAGTGCTGGTTATCGAAGTTATTTCAGGCGTAAGCTCAAAGTGATTCAAAAACGATCGTTACTCCTTGGAAAAGATTTGTTGGATCGTACAGTTGCCTGGAATGAAGGAGACAAGTTAGGTACTATTTTGGGTAAATAGTACAGTGTACAGAGGCCGTTTCTCCATGCTTGCACAAATATGGAAAGAAGACAAATTGACTCTGTCGATGAGCAATTTACCTTGTAGTGGAGCAGGAATTACGGTGTACGATTTTGGCAGTAATTCAAACGGGATTCATTTCCTTTGAAGAATTAATATGACCGTTACAATCGAAGCCTATAAATATCAGCAGCGGTGTTGAAGAAGACACACTTCGCTCAGTCTCTAAATACGTTTTTTCATTGTCATATTTGATAGAGTCTGTAACGAACTGTCTTGTAAATAGGTTCGAAAAAGTTCAAAGTCTTGTAAAAACCAGCAGCGAAGTCTGCGTGAAGTTTTGTAAAGCGCTAGGAGTTCTCGTAGCTGTGGGTTACGGGATCGGGTGATTGTAGAAAGGCTACTCTCATCAAAGTCTTTTAGTGCTACCTTCCGAGGAGGAAGAAGGGGAGACGTAGGATATTGATATCCGAACTTCCAGAAACAAACTCTTGACTCAATCTCTTACTTACGCATTTATTTACTGTTGCGCATTGTTCATTGTTCACAAACCAATCAGCCTATTTCCGCACATATATTGTTGGCTGAGAAGTTTGCATAAAACTGAGATCCAAACATTTTAAAAGAATTTTGAAATAGAAAAATCGAAGGAGTTCATTCAAACCCCCCCCCCCTTCTGAACTCCTATTTGCTTAGTGATCCTATTTCCGGGACCATCACCAGCTTACGGGAAAGATCAGCCCCAAAGAAACCATTTTAGATGGTGCGAATACCTTGAGCAGCTTGCAATGGTGTAAAGAAGCAGCAGATCAGCTTAGAAAGACATCCGACAGATTAAGAGAAGCAGATCAGATATGACAAACAACCCACATGTTTTAGTTTTTCATGTAGTAGATGCGAGCTGGTACAAATATCCTGATCTAGTATGGGACTCCCAAGCTGATCCAACAGAAGAGGCGAGTTTGGGTGACAAGATGTCCAAGATGATCCATTAGGGGACGCCCAAGGTGATCCAGCAGACGACATCCAAGCTGATCCAGCTTACGGCAAAGATCAGCACCGAAGAAACCAGTTTAGATGGTGCGAATACCTGGAGAATTTCGTGATGGTCTAGAAAAGCAGCAGATCATCTTAGACGGAGAGCCAATAGATTAGATAGAAGTAGATCAGATATGACGAACCCCCCACATGTTTTAGTTCTTCATGTATTAGATGCGAGCTGATACAAATATGCTGATCCAGTATGGGAGGCCCAAGCTGATCCGGCAGACGACATCTAAACTTGTTTGATCTGTGTAGCAGATCAGATCTTAGTTTTGATAAAACAAACATTTCTAATGTTTTAATGATTTAATCAAGTGCGCATTTCGAAGCAGAATTAGATCAGACGCGAGATTAAGCAGTGCGGTGTAAGAGATCAATCAGATGAGAGATGCAAGCTGAAGCAGTGCGATGTAACAGATCAGATCAAATTAGAGCTGTGAGCTGAAGAAGCAAGCTGTAAAAAATCAGAAGCGAGCTGGTTTAGATCATTTGCGAGCTGAAGAAGCGAACTGTAGCAGATCAAAACTGAGTTGGTTCAGATCAGCTGCAAGTTGAAGAAGCAAACTGTAGCAGAACAGAAGCGAGCTGGAGCAGATTAGCTACGAGCTGAAGAAGTACGTTGTACAAACAAAGGGCACAGTTCAGCAAAGAATAAGATTATCTTATAGCGTATCAGCTCAGGGAAGATCATCTCAGGCAACAAGATCAGCTTAGAACAGATCAAGAGAAGATCGCATAAGTTAGAACAGAGCTGAAGACAGATTAGATTAGGCGTATCAGCTCAGAAAAACTCAGAGGCCTAAGCTGGAGCGACAAAGACAGAATCAACACAGAGCTGAAGTAGATTAGACGAGATAAGAAAATCAGATCAAAGATGAACGAACCAGAACAACACAGAACAGATTAGAATGAAACAGCTCAGAGCAGAACTAGAAAGAACAAAACAGCTTAGAGCTGTACAGAGAAGAACGAAACAGCTCAGAGCTATACAGAGAAGGACAAAATAGCTTAGAGCTAAAGAAAGAAGAACGAAACAGCTTAGAGAAGAATAGAGAAAATAAAAACAAGAGAAGCTTAGAGAAGAAGAACAGAAACAGATCAGATCAGATTACACGCGAGCTGAGAAGAGACTAGCCGAGTTTGGGTGAGAAGATGTGTATTGAGCCAATTTACAAGAGTAGATTAGAACATATAAGAATTACAACTACAGATTAGAACATATAAGAATTACAAGAGAAAATTAGAACAAATAATAATTTGAGTAGCGAGTTCAATATGTTGTCGTGTTGGATTACTTAAGCATGTGGTTTGGGTAGTTACACGTTCTGATGTTTACATGTAAGCTGAAAACTAAAATATTTTCAAGCTACTAATTTTTGGGCTGTGTCAGGGACTGATAACAGATAATTTATGACTCGGTTTTAAATCAAAAATTAACAAGTACCGATTTTAATTAGCATTGGAAAAGAATTCATGGTGAGATCTCATTTATCAGTATTATTGTTATCAAACTTAACGTAAAATTTACTCTGTCAAAGTGATAGCACTGATTTTACCTTAATGACTCAAACATCATACTACAGGTCACGTCTTAGACTCTGAACTTATTTCAATATATAGTAATATATGAGAAGCAAAACTGTATCCATGAGAAAATAAAAACATATTGTAATGTTGAGAAAAATTGATAAAATAAGGAAAATTCTATTACCATGTTCTTCAATAAATCATCCACCAAAAGTGATCATTACTGATCAGGACATGCTATTGCGAAGGCCATTTTGCATATTTTCACTCATATAGTGCATAGGATTCATTTGCGGCATATATTGAACAAATTTCCAGAGAAGTTGTCTCTAGTGATATTTCGTGACCATTATCAGAGATTCAAGAATATGATTGAAAATTCAGAGTCACCCGAATTTGAGACATCTTGGGATGAATTTTCAAGAGTTCTAACATGGATCACAATGATTGTCTAGTGTTGATGTATGAATTAAAAGAGAAATGGATGCCACTATATTTTAAAAATTTATTTTGTGACGGTATGTCTAGCAGTCATAGATTGGAAAGTTCACATGCCTTTTTCAAGAGGTATGTATTAAAAAATAATTCATTAATGGATTTCATCACTCGTTTTAACAGGGCTCTAAAAAGCCAACATCACACAGAGTTGTTTGCGGACATGTTGATATGAATGAATATCCTAAGTTTAACCAAAACTCGCCAATGGAAGCATAGATGGTTGGTATTTACATGAGAAAGAAGTGGATAGAGTTTCAAAGTGAATTGAATGAGAGTCATGGTTATTGAGTACAACATGTGTACATGGGAGTTGATGTAGATGTTTACAATGTCGTGAAGTTTCAAACTTATTTGTCATCTAGATCAAGGGTTGTTACACATGAAAAACAAACAGATTATGTCTCATACAGCTTCATGAAATTTAATATAGACGGAATTCCATGCAAACTGTTAGGATAAAATTTATAGTTTTGGTGATAACAAAAATAAGAAAAGATTTGGACTTAACGAATATAATCGAATAATCTTTTCATAAGATATCAAGTTACTGACAACAGTTATCAGATTAGCTTTGAGATTTATTACCAGGTCACAGAGTTGATTTGATTCGGGTTCTAGGTATTCGGGTTATTGGGTCAGGTATCTACTGTTGGAAGTGTTTTGAGAATGTTTGTTGCTGTCGACAGATATCTCTATTGGATCAGTAATAGGTGTTGAAAACAGACTTGAAGATTGTATTAGCGAAGATATCTACCAACAGACATCGTTATTGTATCGTGAAAGTTTTTTGCCAACAGATTTCGAAACAGTGCAAGAGATGTTTTGCTGACACCAGATAACGTAACAGTATTTGTTATTAGAACAGTACGAGTAACGTTTGCTATCAACAGATATGATTACGTCAGCTACAGTAGAGTAACAGATATGATGACTTCAGCATTGCTGAAATTGCAAATGATCAGATATGTTTACCTCAACAGATAGTAACTGTTCAATCGTCTTCAAGAAAGAACTATCTGCCAACAGAAATGATTTCAGGCGCAAGCATTAAGTTGATTCAAATTCGATCGTATACTCAATTGGAAAAGATCGATGGCCATAACAGAATCGTACAATTGCCTGAAATTAAGGAGACAAGATTGGTACCATTTCTGGGTAAATAGTACACATTGGCAGAGATCGTTACAACGGGATTGCACATATATGGAAATTATATGTTACCATGTAGTGGAGCAGAATTGATGGCGTACGATTATCAGAATTTCAAAAGGGATCTTATTTCCTTAATGGATGAAAATGACCGTTGTGTGAAGAGTCTAAATAGCAGAAGTTTTGAATTGAAGAAAACACTCACTCTTGCTATTGCCAAAACGCTTCCAAATTGATTTCTGAGCTACTTGCATTCTGAAATTATCTTTCAAGCTCTCAAAGACTCGAAGAACCCTACAGTTCAAATCTTACATAGATATACCTTCGAGTCATCCTCTGGTTCACACTGTTGAATCGTGTTTCTTTTTTCAGAAACCAGATGATCTTACAGCACTCACATACGTGTATTCATTGTTGTAATCATTTGATTGAGTCTGTAACAAACATGCTCTCAAAGCCGTTTGAAAATATTACAAGTTTGTGATTTGCACTTAACTGAGATACCTCAAGTTTGCCGAGATATTTGCACTTAACTAAGATACCTCAAGTTTGTGATGGATCTGTGTAAACAGATCCTGATTAAGTTTTGAATTACACAAAACCTGTTATTGTGTTTCTAACAATTCTACCTTGTGTACAGATTCTTAGCTATCGAAGAAAGATGTCAAGAAGCTGAATTTGTCCAGTCAATGGTTTACAAGATAAAGTTCAGCAGTTGGTTTGGTTTATCATTGTAAACGGCAGCTGGATTAGCAATGGAGACGTCCAAAGTTGAGTCAGTTGTTCGTAATCAGGCGGAGGCCAAGTTGAACCAGCTGGAGCATAGTGAACCAGTTGGAACGATAAGAACCAGCTGCAAGCGCTAGAAGAGGAAGATGGACCAGCTGGAACATCAAAAGGGAACCAGCTAGAACATCTAAGTGGACCATCGATGATGATATCATCGGTGACGACATCATGACCAGCAGGAAGCTACATTACATCCAGACGAGAGCTTCAGTGATATAATTAACCAGTCGAGGATGCATAGCAAACGATGCCGTTTGAATAAGTTGATACGACATCGTTTGATCTAACCAGTCGTTGGGAAATCCAGTCGCAAGCATTTCACGACCAACGACTGGACAACCAGCTGCAAGCATAACTTCACCTGCTCATCCAGTCGCAGACTACAGTGTTTTACATATCCAGTCGCAGGAAATCCAGGCGCAAAGAATCCAGTCGACAAAGAATCCAGTCGCGAGCTACAGCGGACCCAGTCACAGGCTACAATGCTTTGCATATCCAGTCGACAGGAAAACCAGACGCAAGATATCAAGACGCAGTGTTTGAAAAATCAACCAGTAGCGAAGCAGTTGACAAATTACGAAGAGTTACTAAAGATGGATGTCAACTGCTGAGCTTAATTCAAATGTTGAAAACGACAAAAAGGCCTGCAAAAGAAAGGACACAAAGGACAATCTCTGTCGGTACTTTTCAGAACACATTTCAAACGGGAAGAATTTGTGTCCAACGGATTTAATTTGAACATAGGCTTATATACGAAGACAACGCCATTGAAGAGCAGTGCTGTTGTTGCAGAACATGTTGGTTGCACAGTGCACCAACGAAGGGAAGAAAAATAGAAGTGCGAAGCAGTCGATCACCATTAGAGAGGAGCTTGCTACGAGAGTCGACTGCTGAGTACTAATTAGCTTCTGTAGAGCCATTTCCATAGTGTGTGAGAAACAGAGAGTTGAGCATTTTCATTGTAACAATCTCACACACGGATTTAATTTGAACATAGGCTTATATACGAAGACAACGCCATTGAAGAGCAGTGCTGTTGTTGCAGAACATGTTGGTTGCACAGTGCACCAACGAAGGGAAGAAAAATAGAAGTGCGAAGCAGTCGATCACCATTAGAGAGGAGCTTGCTACGAGAGTCGACTGCTGAGTACTAATTAGCTTCTGTAGAGCCATTTCCATAGTGTGTGAGAAACAGAGAGTTGAGCATTTTCATTGTAACAATCTCACACACAGATTCACTCGCACATTTCGTGAGTTGAGCTAAATTGATTAGCGAGTGAATCAAAACCCAAATGAAAACATTTTCCGTCCAAGCACGAAGACGTTAAACTCTGTGTATGTAGTCTTTGAACAGAGACGTTAAACAAGTTCTGAGTGAACAGCCGAGGGCTGGTAGAGTCTAGGAGTTCTCACAGCTGCTGGTTGCGGGATCGGGTCTGTACACGATGTATAGATCAAATCTTCTAGTGGAACCTTCCGAGGAGGAAGAAGGGGAGATGTAGGACATTGAGGTCCGAACTTCCAGAAACAAATCGATTGAGTATTGTACTCTGTTATTCATTCAGCACATTCATATTTATTTAGCACGCATACAATTAGCACAGTAGCACAGTCGAACAGATTTATGTTGTACATAAATCTGTTTGCGTTGTTTTAAAATATTAGGATTCAGTTCTGGTGTTTTCCGCATGATTTTAATTCATACCAGATCTGTCTCCGGTGCTCTGTATTTTTTTAATGTTCAAAACAGCGCTCAAAATTTTAATGATCCATTTTAGTAACAGCGCCTGCTAAGTACATTTGATCCTTTTCAAAAACCGGCCCAACAAGTGGTATCAGAGCAGGTTGTTCTTGAACGAGCACTCTTTTTAAAACTCATGTGCCATGTTTTAAATGTTTTAACTGTTTTGAAAAGCTTATTTTATGAAGGCCAGTTGATTTGTTTTAATATAGAACTGGTTTTCTCTTGATGAACTGTCACGGGATGCGCGAGTTCCGTGCGGATGCCAAGATCCTATTTTCGTTGTGCTATAAGATCACCTGGAGCAAGGCTCGGTGACATGTACATGGGACGAAATAGGAGAATGAAAATCTGAGCTTTTATCTGTTTACTGGTTCTTCATATATAAGTAACTCAGTAGCACATTTCTATTTGAAACAATGTTTTAAGTGCTCTGATTTTTTTTTTAAATGTTCTGTTATGCGGATTCCAGCTGATGCTTAAAATCTTTGTTTTTAAAATGATTTGAGCTTATGTTTTAAAGACAAGGAGAGTGGCGTCTTTGTCTTTATTAATTTGAGCTATCTGCATCAGTTTCAATCGTGTTTTTCAAAATCATAACATACTGTTGCATACGGCTCTTCCCAAAATCTGTTTTGATTTCAAAATCTAAATATTCATGCTGTCACGTTGTTTTTGTTGTGACAGTGTAGGGAGAGCTTTGATTTTAATTTCGGGAAAACCTGTTTCTGATCCTTTTTTTTATTCCCACAAAAAGAGAGAGAATTGTTAGAACATGCATCTGTTATTTAAGGTTTTGTGTAAATCAAAAAGGGAGAGAATTGTTAGATCATGCATTGATTACTTAAGGTTTTGTGTAAATCAAAAAGGGAGAGATTGATGGATCTGTGTAAACAGATCCTGATTAAGTTTTGAATTACACAAAACCTGTTATTGTGTTTCTAACAATTCTACTTAGTGTACAGATTCTTAGCTATCGAAGAAAGATGTCAAGAAGCTGAATTTGTCCAGTAGATGTTTTACATGATAAAGTTCAGCAGTTGGTTTGGTTTATCATTGTAAACGGAAGCTGGATTAGCAATGGAGACGTCCAAAGTTGAGTCAGTTGTTCGTAATCAGGAGGAGGCCAAGTTGAACCAGCTGGAGCATAGTGAACCAGTTGGAACGATAAGAACCAGCTGCAAGCGCTAGAAGAGGAAGATGGACCAGCTGGAACATCAAAAGGGAACCAGCTGGAACATCTAAGTGGACCATCGATGATGATGTCATCGGTGACGACATCATGACCAGCAGGCAGCTACAGTACATCCAGACGAGAGCTTCAGTGATATAATTAACCAGTCGAGGATGCATAGCAAACGATGGCGTTTGAATAAGTTGATACGACATCGTTTGATCTAACCATTCGTTGGGAAATCCAGTCGCAAGCATTTCATGACCAACGACTGGACAACCAGCTGCAAGCATAACTTCACCTGCTCATCCAGTCGCAGACTACAGTGTTTTACATATCCAGTCGCAGGAAATCCAGGCACAATGATCCAGTCGACAAAGAATCTAGTCGCGAGCTATAGTGGACCCAGTCGCAGGCTACAGTGCTTTGCATATCCAGTAGACAGGAAACCAGATGCAAGATATCCAGACGCAGTGTTTGAAGAATCAACCAGTAGCGAAGCTGTTGACAAATTACGAAGAGTTACTAAAGCAGGATGTCAACTGCTGAGCTTAATTCAAATGTTGAAGACGACAAAAAGGCCTGCAAAATAAAGGACACAAAGGACAATCCCTGTCGGTACTTTTCAGAACACATTTCAAACGGGAAGAATTTGTGTCCAACGGATTTAATTTGAACAGAGGCTTATATACGAAGACAACGCCATTGAAGAGCAGTGCTGTTGTTGCAGAACATGTTGGTTGCACAGTGCACCAACGAAGGGAAGAAAAATAGAAGTTCGAAGCAGTCGATCACCATTAGAGAGGAGCTTGCTACGAGAGTCGACTGCTGAGTACTAATTAGCTTCTGTAGAGCAATTTCCCTAGTTTGTGAGAAACAGAGAGTTGAGCATTTTCATTGTAACAATCTCACACACAGATTCACTCGCACATTTCTTGAGTTGAGCTAAATTGATTAGCGAGTGAATCAAAACCCAAATGCAAACATTTTCCGTCCAAGCACGAAGACGTTAAACTCTGTGTATGTAGTCTTTGAACAGAGACGTTAAACAAGTTCTGAGTGAACAGCCGAGGGCTGGTAGAGTCTAGGAGTTCTCGCAGCTGCTGGTTGAGGGATCGGGTCTGTACATGATGTATAGATCAAATCTTCTAGTGGAACCTTCCGAGGAGGAAGAAGGGAAGATGTAGGACATTGAGGTCCGAACTTCCAGAAACAAATCGATTGAGTATTGTACTCTGTTATTCATTCAGCACATTCATATTTATTTAGCACGCATACAATTAGCACAGTAGCACAGTCGAACAGATTTATGTTGTACATAAATCTGTTTGTCGTTGTTTTAAAATATTAGGATTCAGTTCTGGTGTTTTCCGCATGATTTTAATTCATACCAGATCTATCTTCGGTGCTCTGTATTTTTTTAATGTTCAAGAACCAGAGGTATTGCACCTCATCTTTGTAATAACAGCGCTCAAAATTTTAATGATCCATTTTAGTAACAGCGCCTGCTAAGTACATTTGATCCTTTTCAAAAACCGGCCCAACAAGTGGCATCAGAGCAGGTTGTTCTTGAACGAGCACTCTTTTTAAAACTCATGTGCCATGTTTTAAATGTTTAACTGTTTTGAGAAGCTTATTTTATGAAGGCCAGTTGATTTGTTTTAATATAGAACTGGTTTTCTCTTGATGAACTGTCACGGGATGCGTGAGTTCCGTGCGGATGCCAAGATCCTATTTTCGTTGTGCTATAAGATCACCTGGAGCGAGGCTCGGTGACATGTACTTGGGACGAAATAGGAGAATGAAAATCTGAGCTTTTATCTGTTTACTGGTTCTTCATATATAAGTAACTCAGTAGCACATTTCTATTTGAAACAATGTTTTAAGTGCTCTGATTTTTTTTTTAAATGCTCTGTTATGCGGATTCCAACTGATGCTTAAAATCTTTGTTTTTAAAATGATTTGAGCTTATGTTTTAAAAGACAGGGAGAGTGGCATCTTTGTCTTTATTAATTTGAGCTATCTGCATCAGTTTCAATCGTGTTTTTCAAAATCATAACATACTGTTGCATACGGTTCTTCCCAAAATCTGTATTGATTTCAAAATCTAAATATTCCTGTTGTCACGTTGTTTTTGTTGTGACATTGTAGGGAGAGCTTTGATTTAAATTTCGGGAAAACCTGTTTCTGATCTTTTTTTTTATTCCCACAAAAAGAGAGAGAATTTTTAGAACATGCATCTGCTATTTAAGGTTTTGTGTAAATCAAAAAGGGAGAGAATTGTTAGATCATCCCTTGATTACTTAAGGTTTTGTGTAAATCAAAAAGGGAGAGATTGATGGATCTGTGTAAACAGATCCTGATTAAGTTTTGAATTACACAAAACCTGTTATTATGTTTCTAAAAATTCTACTTAGTGTACAGATTCTTAGCTATCGAAGAAAGATGTCAAGAAGCTGAATTTGTCCAGTCGATGGTTTACAATTAACCAGTCGATGATGCATAGCAAACGATGTCGTTTGAATAAGTTGATACGACATCGTTTGATCTAACCATTCGTTGGGAAATCCTGTCGCAAGCATTTCACGACCAACGACTGGACAACCAGCTGCAACCATAACTTCACCTGCTCATCCAGTCACAGACTACAGTGTTTTACATATCCAGTCGCAGGAAATCCAGGCGCAATGAATCCAGTCGACAAAGAATCCAGTCGCGAGCTATAGTGGACCCAGTCGCAGGCTACAGTGCTTTGCATATCCAGTCGACAGGAAAACTAGACGCAAGATATCCAGACGCAGTGTTTGAAGAATCAACCAGTAGCGAAGCAGTTGACAAATTACGAAGAGTAACTAAAGCAGGATGTCAACTGCTGAGCTTAATTCAAATGTTGAAGACGACAAAAAGGCCTGCAAAAGAAAGGACACAAAGGACAATCCCTGTCGGTACTTTTCAGAACACATTTCAAATGGGAAGAATTTGTGTCCAACGGATTTAATTTGAACAGAGGCTTATATACGAAGACAACGCCATTGAAGAGCAGTGCTGTTGTTGCAGAACATGTTGGTTGCACAGTGCACCAACGAAGGGAAGAAAAATAGAAGTGCGAAGCAGTCGATCACCATTAGAGAGGAGCTTGCTACGAGAGTCGACTACTAAGTACTAATTAGCTTCTGTAGAGCAATTTCCCTAGTGTGTGAGAAACAGAGAGTTGAGCATTTTCATTGTAACAATCTCACACACAGATTCACTCGCACATTTCGTGAGTTGAGCTAAATTGATTAGCGAGTGAATCAAAACCCAAATGCAAACATTTTCCGTCCAAGCACGAAGACGTTAAACTCTGTGTATGTAGTCTTTGAACAGAGACGTTAAACAAGTTCTGAGTGAACAGCCGAGGGCTGGTAGAGTTTAGGAGTTCTCGCAGCTGCTGGTTGCGGGATCGGGTCTGTACACGATGTATAGATCAAATCTTCTAGTGGAACCTTTCGAGGAGGAAGAAGGGGAGATGTAGGACATTGAGGTCCGAACTTCCAGAAACAAATCTATTGAGTATTGTACTCTGTTATTCATTCAGCACATTCATATTTATTTAGCACGCATACAATTAGCACAGTAGCACAGTCGAACAGATGTTGTACATAAATCTGTTTGCGTTGTTTTAAAATATTAGGATTCAGTTCTGGTGTTTTCCGCATGATTTTAATTCATACCAGATCTGCCTCCGGTGCTCTGTATTTTTTTAATGTTCAAGAACCAGAGGTATTGCACCTCATCTTTGTAATAGCAGCGCGCAAAATTTTAATGATCCATTTTAGTAACAGCGCCTGCTAAGTACATTTGATCCTTTTCAAAAACCAGACAACAGTTTGGTAACTTGAACTTGAGTTAAGCAGCGCGTATAAAACGTTTTGAAAAACAATTTGAAATAGAAAAATAAGGAGTTCATTCAACCTCCCCTTCTGAACTCCTGTACTTGTTTTGATCCTATTTTTGGGACCATCACAAACACATATTGGCCTTTTTCCATATCACCAAGATGTTTGAATTTCTCGAGAAATACATCTTGAAATGGTGGACACGGATGGAAGAGGTGGCGCGACTGATGTCATTGGTGAGCAGGGAATTTGTAAATGATCCGTCAAGAATGATGATGTCACGGCACTCGAGGTCGTCATACAAAAGTTCCTTAGGAATTGATGCCGCTTCTTTGACAAATGAGGGAACACAATTTTTGGATGAGAAACTTGACACGATATATAGCAAAGTGAAGGAGATGAACAAGGGAAAAACATCCAGCGGAGGAAATGAAAAGAAAATAAAAGCACTGAAATGGCCCTCACTATTGTAGATCATATTGCAGTACGAACAAAAGGATCTGGGAGAATATTGAAATCTTCCAAAGAGCAGTCAATTTCAAAGTCAAGATTGTGTCATGGTTGTAGGCAGCGAGGAGTGTCAATATGACAAACATAACTGTCCATTCCTACTGAGCACGTATGTTTTATTGATTTAGTTTGCTTTTTTTCACTTTTATTAATCATTATTGTTTCTTTTTTTGGTTAACCTCGTTTTGCTTTAGTATATTAACAATTATATCTATTTTTCTGTACACTTTCTACTTTATTTAACTCATTGCTATTATGCCGATTCTCAGGTCAAATGTCGAAAACCTACCAACAGTGGTCCCACGATGGATGAAGAAGATTACGCGTCTGTGGCTGGTACTTCTAGAAGTTACATTTCATATGAGTCTCTCATATAAAACATAAGAATTTTAATACAAGTAATTCACGTTAAAAAATCAAACAATGTACGGACAAAATCAACTTTAGTTCAGGAATTGAGGTGATGCGATTAACCTAGAGAAGATGTTTCGTACAAATAATTCGGAATAAGATAATATATTTTCTGTAAAAGCTGGACGAGTGATGCTGCCTAGCCTAGAGAAGATGTTTCAATATTTGAAATGTGTTAAAGCTTGTTCACTAGGTGAATATTGGAAATTTAGGTTTTCTAATATTAAATTGGCTCAATACACAACGTGAGCTGTTCCAAGTATGTGTAATGTGATATGTTCAAATATTAAATTGGTTCAATACTAATTGCGAGCTGTTACAAGTTTGTGTACCGTCATCTGAGAGCGTCGTGAACTGTTTTGGATGTCGTAGCAGCTATGAGATGATACTGCTGTGCATGGCATGAACTGTTTCGTATGGTCAGATTAGGTGTGACCTGATGTTATGCGAATGATAGATGAGTAATGCGCGAGAGCTGAATAAAGAGTAACCAAGAATAATTACATCATATTCAAAACCGTACTTATGTTTAAAATATTTAAATATTCACCTTTGCATGTATCAGCTCACGCCTAAGCTGATCCACAAAATACGATCTTTCCAACGCGCTCAATATTTCAATAAAAAAATTTGTCTTTTTATACGAAAATGGAAACCTTCAACTTTCTCATAAAAAATCTCTCTGTCCATTTTGCTATAACTGGAGCCTTACAGTCTGATCATCAGCTTTGACAAAAATGCTCTATCCACTTTTGGCTTTCAACAGCTCTTTTAATTCTGGTGTATATCATAGACTCTTTTTGTAAAGCCCCGATCCAAAAATGTTAAATAAATAAACTGGGAAGGTGAAAATTGAAAGGTAATAACTTATTTTTGACTAATTTGTACATTCATTAAAATTTCAGATCGCAATACTGGAGAACAAACTGTATGTCATGTCCAAGTAATACTCAACAAGAAAATCTGGAATAACAAAGGTAGACAATATATGCATAACAATAGCTTTTACAGTAACTGAAAGCTCATAAACTGATAGAGCTTGAAAACTGAACCACTCGTGAGTTGAATACTGAATACTGTAATCTGGTAAACTGATAAAGAGCAGCAGAGCTCTGAGCTGATGAACTATCTCTTGCAATGGGTATAACTGCGAGTAGATTGGAGTTATACCTTTGAATCAAAGCTAAAGAAATGAAGAATTAACTTGAAGTCACTGTATCAATCCAGAGGGGACCTAAGCTGGACCAGCTCGCAGTAAAGCAGCACGCGAGCGTACTTGTTCAGAATAGAAAATCAGCTCTGGGCTATTTGGTCAAACAAAGTGAACTCAGATCGGACACAGATCACGAGCATACTGGACAATGAAATCAGATCACGAGCGAGCTGAACAATGAAATCATATCTCAAGTGAGCTGGACAATGAAATCTGATCGTGACATAAACATCAGCTCGTAAAATATAAGCAGATCATGAACTTAGCTCAATAATAACTAAACATCTTGGGAGATTTCCTTTTAGTCTAAAGAAATCAAAAATATCTAAGGAAAATTCCAGAAACAAGAACATATAAGCTGCTTGTAAGCTACTGAAACAAAAGCACGTAAGCTACTTGTAAGCTACTTACAGAACATCCCAGAAACCTCAGGAAGAAACTGGAAGGAACATCATAAAATATTTTCTAACAGAACTTTTCAGAAACAAACCATTCGCAAACCAATAGTTCTCATGAAAAATCTTAAACTCAGATGTTTTTGAAAAACTTCAAAAACGTTTCTCAAACCTTTAAAACTCATACAAGATTCTTGTTGCCTGATCTTCCCTGAGCTGATACGCTCTAAGGTGATCTTCTTCTTTGCTGAACTGTGCCATTTGTTTACACATCGTACTTCTTCACCTGGTAGCGGGTCTGCTCCAGCTCGCTTCTGATCTGCTACATTTCGCTTCTTCAACTCGCAGCTAATCTGAACCACCTCGCTTCTGATCTGCTACAGTTCACTTCTTCAGCTCGCAACTAATCCTAACCAGCTCGCTTCTGATCTTCTACAGTTCTCTTCTTCAGCTCGGAGCTCTCATCTGATCTGATCTGTTGCATCGCACTGCTTTAGCTTGCAGCTCTCGTTTGATCTGATCTCTTACATTGCACTGCTTCAGCTCGTGTCTGATCTAATTCATCTTTGACCTGCGCACTTGATTAAATAATTAGAAACATAAGAGCAGGCTTTGTGTTTTATCAAATTGAGATCTGATCTGTTACCAGATTCAACAAGCTTGGATGCCATCTGATGGATCAGATTGGGTGTCCTCTACTAGATCAGCTTGGAAATATTCTCACCCAAACTCAGGTCGTCTGCTGGATCAGCTTGGGCGTCCCCTTCTGGATCAGCATATCTGTACCAGTTCGCATCTAATACATGAACAACTAAAACCTGTGGGGTGTTCGTCATATCTGATCTGCTTCTCTCAAATCTGTTGACTGTCCATCTAAGCTGATATGCTGCTTCTCTAGACCATCACGAGCTGCTCCAGGTATGATGTAACGCCAAAAAAATCGGTAAATTCACGAAACATTTATTTTATTATAGAAGGGTTAAAATGCTATTTTATATCTGAGCTAAGCTTTTCAGCTTTTGCCTGAGCTGGTTTCTTTGGCTTTTATATGGTGGTTCTTGGAAGGTCCGATTTGACGGTAGTCAACCCAACCCCGATCCGAATCTCATTTTACAAAAAAAATATGTATGTATATTTATTTTACAAAATGATTACAAAGGAATGCTTACAACCCGATTAAGGTGAGTTAAATGCTGTTAGCACGCCCAATCCCGTTCATGCCAACAGAAATTTAAGTCGCTTAATCGTTATGTTGGCGCGAACGGGATTGGGTGACCCTTGTTATGCCCAACTGCTGTATTAGAAAGGATGCAAGGGTGTTGCCCATACCACAAACCAACCAAAATAATTTCTTCGGAGATAGCAGACTATCGTGCTTGTGGAAGATTTCACAGCAGGAGCTGATTACTGCAACCCGCCGACCAGCAAAGGCTAGTAAACTATGTGTTGGATCGATTTATGCGAGACCCTCTGTTAAAGTGCAATGACTAGTTATTCAATCAATAACTAGTACTAGAGGGTGTAACCAGATCGAATGACAAGACGCAGGATTCAGCCAGAAGTTGAAGCCGGGTTCACAATGATCAAGCTGGTTTCAGCTGAAAGTTGAAACCAGCCCAATACAAGGCGAGCGCTAAACATGCCAGTTCCAGCTGGAAGACTAGAACTAGCTCGACACTTTGGCCGAACGATCTGGATAACTTAACTTGAGCTGCAATAGCTCTTTGTTCTTGAATACTTTGTGCACCGAGATACAGATTGAGTAATGAATATAAATCATGCGGAAATAACTCAAACTGCACTCTAAATTCGAAAGCCATTTTAAACAATTTTATGCGTTAAACAGATATGCAATGCGTATGAATGCAAGTACTGAAAACTGTAAAGAAAATACGCTGAATTTGTTTATGGAAGTTCGGAGCTCAATCTCCTACATCTCCCCTTCTTCCGCCACGGGAAGGATCTACTAGAAGACTTTGATTATAACAACCCTCACTGCAACCAACTCCTACGGCCCGCAGCCGCAAGAACTCCTAGCATCTTCCACTTCACACCAGCCCGCAAGTTGCGTGTGTCTGACTCACTTATTTACTACCTCAGTGAGAAAGGCGACACACACTTCTTTAACGTCTCAGTGCGAAAGACAACTAGACTTGTTTAACGTCTCTGTCCAAAGACTACAATGGAGAGTATTTGAATCATATTCACTCTTTATCTAGTTTTCTCAACTCTCGAATATGAGTGAATGTGTGTGTGTGTGAGATTTACAGTGTAAGCACAATCTCTCAGTAAAAAAATCTCACACACTCTGAGAAGTGCTCCTTGTGCGAGCTGGTTTTCTGCTTTCTTCCCAGGTTCAGTGTTGTGCGTTTTCAAGTTTAGGCTTTCTTTTTTGGATTTTCACAACACACTCTCTCTATTAAGGTGCATGCATCTTCTGTTCCATTTGTGCTTGGTATATAAAACCTCTATGCAGATTTATCCGTTGGACACAAGGCATATAGCCGTTGAAAAAGGCTTCTGAAAAGTTCTGTCATGGTTGTACTTTGTGTCCTTTGCATTTAATGCTTCTGCAGGCTTTGTAGACTTTGAGCATGTGAGCACTGTACAAATCTGTACCTGATGTGGACAACACAGCAAATCAATTTGAACTCTAATAATATGTCTTCGCATGAGTTCAAGTTCAAATTGCTTTGCTCGTTGATCTGATAGATTCTGCTCTTTATCTCTGCTCTGTTCATCGAGCTTGTTTGACCTTAACCAGCTTGCCAGCTTGTTCATCAATCTGATCTGCTCTGAGCTGGTCTTGTTCGAGATGATTGCTGAACTCTGGGCTGATCTCTACCAACTGGTTTGCACTGAGCTGGTTTTTCCCCAGCTGGTCTTCGAGCAGGTTGATTCTTCATCACGTTGTACTGCTTCAAGCTGGTGAACCAGATTAGGTGTCCTCTACGATCTAGTTGTCCTTAGCTGGATCAGCTCAGGCGTCCGCTCATTGTACCAGCTAAGTTGTCCTATGCTAGACCAGCTTGGGCGTCCCTTTACTGTTCTAGCTTGGATATCCTCTATTGGACAACTCCGCAATATGCACTGCTATCTGTTCTCAAACAATCTGCTATCGGTGCTTTCTCGCTGTTGAGCATGCCTTATAATCCGGCTGGGGAATTTGCTAGGTTCGGGATGAACTTGCATATTTTCGCTTGAGACCATTGCTAGCCCCTCCGAAACGGTCCAACGAGTAAGACTCACTACTTTGTGGTGACCTAAGCCGCTTTTTGGCCAAATTCCTTCTTTTAGGCCTCCGAAATCGCATTTTTTGTTCAGCTCAACCTGCGCACTAATTTAAATCGTTAGTAAAATAGTAACAGATTTTGTGTGAATCAAAACTTAGATTCTGATCTGTAAAAACAGATCTAACAATCTCCCCCTTTTTGATTTGCACAAAATCTGGATAAACATATGCAGGTATGTTTACGCTGAAATTATTTCTCCCCCTTTTTGTGGGAATCAAAAAGAGTTTGAAATCTTGTCTCCCCCTCATTTTTAAAACTAAACTCCCCCTCAACAGAGCATGGGGTGATTTTATTTTCGAAATAAAAACATTTATGCACTGGAAGACAGTTTGTTGAAAACATTATGTATGCATGAGACTTTGAAAAGCCTATGCTGCTTAAAAAAAATCTCATTCATTAGGACCAGAGGAGCAATAGAGGATTCAATCTGCAGAATCTCTTCCGTTTCTCCCTAAGGCTTAGCCTCGATCCGCCTTAGAGATCTTGGCGTCCACAGAACTCGCGTAATCTGTCAGCTCGTCGGAAGAGATGTTGCCACTCTTTCCTTTCGAGAAATCGCTCTGCAATTCAATAGACATTCCTCCCCCTATCCATATGAAATGAATTTTGAAAACTTTAAAACATTTTGTAGCATAGATAGGCTTTCGAATGATCAGAGCAGACAGATTTTAAATCCATTTAAAAACATTTTTCGAAGAAAATGCACTATTCAAGAACAACCTGCTATGATACCACTTGTTGGATCGATTTATGCGAGACCCTCTGTTAAAGTGCAATGACTAGTTATTCGATCAATAACTAGTACCAGAGGGTGTAACCAGATCGAATGACAAGATGCAGGATTCAGCCAGAAGTTGAAGCCGGGTTCGCAAAGATCAAGCTGGTTTCAGCTGAAAGTTGAAACCAGCCCAATACAAGGCGAGCACTAAACATGCCAGTTCCAGCTGGAAGACTAGAACCAGCTCGACACTTTGGCCGAACGATCTGGTTAACTTAACTTGAGCTGCAATAGCTCTTTGTTCTTGAATACTTTGTGCACCGAGATACAGATTGAGTAATGAATATAAATCATGCGGAAATAACTCAAACTGCACTCTAAATTCGAAAGCCATTTTAAACAATTTTATGTGTTAAACAGATATGCAATGAGTACGAATGCAAGTATTGAAAACAGTAAAGAAAATACGCTGAATTTGTTTATGGAAGTTCGAATCTCAATTTCCTACATCCCCCCTTCTTCCGCCACGGGAAGGATATACTAGAAGACTTTGATTACAACGACCCTTGCAGCAACCCACTCCTACGGCCCGCAGCCGCAAGAACTCCTAGCATCTACCACTGCACACCAGCCGGCAAGCTGCGTGTGTTTGACTCACTTCTTTACTGCCTTAGTGAGAAAGGCGACACACATTTCTTTATCGTCTTAGTGCGAAAGACAACTAGACTTGTTTTAACGTCTCTATCCAAATACTACAATGGAGAGTATTTGAATCACATTCACTCTTTATCTATTCCGCTCAACTCTCGAATATGAGTGATTGTGTGTGTGTGAAATTTACAGTGTAAGCACAATCTCTCAGTAATCAAATCTTAGACACTCTGGGAAGTGCTCCTTGTGCGAGCTGGTTTTCTTCTTATCTTCCCATGTTCAGTGTTGTGTGTTTTCTAATTTAGGCTTTCTTTTTTGGATTTACACAACACACTCTCTCTATTAAGGCGCATGCATCTTATGTTCCATTTGCTCTTGGTATATAAAGCCTCTATGCAGATTTATCCGTTGGACACAAGTCATATAGCCGTTGAAAAAGGCTTGTTAAAAGTTATGTCATGGTTGTACTTTGTGTCCTTTGCATTTAATGCTTCTGCAGGCTTTGTAGAATTTGAGCATGTGAGCACTGTACAAATTTGTACCTGATGTGGACAACACAGCAAATCAATTTGAACTCTAATAATCTGTCTTCGCATGAGTTCAAGTTCAAATTGCTTTGCTCGTTGATCTGATAGATTCTGCTCTTTATCTCTGATCTGTTCATCGAGCTAGTTTGACCTTAACCAGATTGCCAGCTTGTTCATCAATCTGATCTGCTCTGAGCCGGTCTTGTTCGAGCTGATTGCTGAACTCCGGGCTGATATCAACCAACTGGTTTGCACTGAGCTGGTTTTTCCCCAGCTGGTCTTCGATCTGGTCTCTTCTTCATCACGCTGTACTACTTCAAGCTGGTGAACCAGATTGGGTGTCCTCTATGATCTGGTTGTCCTTAGCTGGATCAGCTCTGGCGTGCCCTCACTGTACCAGCTAAGTTGTCCTATGCTAGACCAGCTTGGACATCTCCTTACTGTTCTAGCTTGGATATCCTCTATTGGACCACTCCACAATCTGCACTGCTATCTGTTCTCAAACAAGCTGCTATCAGTGCATTCTCGCTGCTGAGCAGGCCTTATAATCCGGCTGGGGAATTTGCAAGGTTCCGGATGAACTTGCGTATTTTCGCTTGAGACCAGTGCTACCCCCTCCGAAACGGTCCAACGAGTAAGACTCACTACTTCGTGATGACCTAAGCCGCTTTTTGGCCAAATTCCTCTTTTAGGCCTCCGAATCGCATTTTTCTGTTCAGCTCAACCTGCTCACTTAATTTAAATCGTTAGTAAAATAGTAACAGATTTTGTGTGAATCAAAACTTAGATTCTGATCTGTAAAAACAGATCCAACAATCTCCCCCTTTTTGATTTACACAAAATCTGGATAAACATATGCAGGTATGTTTACGCTGAAATTATTTCTCCCCCTTTTTGTGGGAATCAAAAAGAGTTTGAAATCTTGTCTCCCCCTCATTTTTAAAACTAAACTCCCCCTCAATAGAGCATGGGGTGATTTTTAATTTCGAAATAAAAACATTTATGCACTGGAAGACAGTTTGTTGAAAACATTATGTATGCATGAGACTTTGAAAAGCCTATGCTGCTTAAAAAAAATCTCATTCATTAGGACCAGAGGAGCAATAGAGGATTCAATCTGCATAATCTCTTCCGTTTCTCCCTAAGGCTTAGCCTCGCTCCGCCTTAGAGATCTTGGCTTCCACAGACCTCGTGCAATCTGTCAGCTCGTCGGAAGAGATGTTGTCGCTCTTTCCTTTCGAGAAATATCTCTGCAATTCAATAGACATTCCTCCCCCTATCCATATGCAATGAATTTTGAAAACTTTAAAACATTTTGCAGCATAGATAGGCTTTCGAATGATCAGATCAGACATATTTTAAAACCATTTAAAAACATTTTTCGAAGAAAATGCACTATTCAAGAACAACCTGCTCTGATACCACTTGTTGGATCGATTTATGTGAGACCCTCTGTTAAAGTGCAATGAGTTATTCGATCAATAATTAGTACTAGAGGGTGTAACCAGATCTAATGACAAGACGCAGGATTCAGCCAGAAGTTGAAGCCGGGTTCGCAAAGATCAAGCTGGTTTCAGCTGAAAGTTGAAACCAGCCCAATACAAGGCGAGCGCTAAACATGCCAGTTCCAGCTGGAAGACTAGAACCAGCTCGACACTTTAGCCGAACGATCTGGTTAACTTAACAGCTGCAATAGCTCTTTGTTCTTGAATACCTTGTGCACCGAGATACAGATTGAGTAATGAATATAAACCATGCGGAAATAACTCAAACTGCACTCTAAATTCGAAAGCCATTTTAAACAGTTTTATGCGTTAAACAGATATGCAATGCTTATGAATGCAAGTACTAAAAACAGTAAAGAGCAATAGCTCTTTGTTCTTGAATACCTTGTGCACCGAGATACAGATTGAGTAATGAATATAAACCATGCGGAAATAACTCAAACTGCACTCTAAATTCGAAAGCCATTTTAAACAGTTTTATGCGTTAAACAGATATGCAATGCTTATGAATGCAAGTACTAAAAACAGTAAAGAAAATACGCTGAATTTGTTTATGGAAGTTCGGAGCTCAATCTCCTACATCTCCCCTTCTTCCGCCACGAGAAGGATCTACTAGAAGACTTTGATTACAACGACCCTCGCTGCAACCCACTCCTACGGCCCGCAGCCGCAAGAACTCCTAGCATCTACCCCTGCATAGCAGCCCGCAAGCTGCGTGTGTCTGACTCACTTCTTTACTGCCTCAGTGAGAAAGGCGACACACACTTCTTTAACGTCTCAGTGCGAAAGACAACTAGACTTGTTTTAACATCTCTGTCCAAAGAATACAATGGAGAGTATTTGAATCACATTCACTCTTATCTATTTCTCTCAACGAGTGAATGTGTGTGTGTGACATTTACAGTGTAAGCACAATCTCTCCGTAATCAAATCTCACACACTCTGGAAGTGCTCCTTGTGCGAGCTGGTTTTATGCTTATCTTCCCAGGTTCAGTGTTGTGCGTTTTCAAGTTTAGGCTTTCTTTTTTGGATTTTCACAACACACTCTCTCTATTAAGGCGCATGCATATTCTGTTCCATTTGCGCTTGGTATATAAAGCCTCTATGCAGATTTATCCGTTGGACACAAGGCATATAGCTGTTGAAAAAGGCTTGTGAAAAGTTCTGTCATGGTTGTACTTTGTGTCTTTTGCATTTAATGCTTCTGCAGGCTTTGTAGAATTTGAGCATGTGAGCACTGTACAAATCTGTACCTGATGTGGACAACACAGCAAATCAATTTGTACTCTAATAATCTGTCTTCGCATGAGTTCAAGTTCAAATTGCTTTGGATCTGATAGATTCTGCTCTTTATCTCTGATCTGTTCATCGATATGGTTTAACCAGCTTGCCAGCTTGTTCATAAATCTGATCTGCTCTGAGCTGGTCTTGTTCGAGCTGATTGCTGAACTCCGGGCTGATCTCTACCAACTGGTTTGCATTGAGCTGGTTTTTCCCCAACTGGTCTTCAAGCTGGTCGCTTCTTCATCACGCTGTATTGCTTCAAGCTGGTGAACCAGATTGGGTGTCCTCTACGATCTGGTTGTCCTTAGCTGGATCAGCTCGAGCGTCCCCTCACTGTATCTGCTAAGTTGTCCTATGCTAGACCAGCTTGGGCGTCCCCTTACTGTTCTAGCTTGGATATCCTCTATTGGACCACTCCGCAATCTGCACTGTTATCTGTTCTCAAACAAGCTGCTATCAGTGCTTTCTCGCTGCTGAGCAGGCCTTATAATCCGGGTGGGGAATTTGCAAAGTTCGGGATGAACTTGCATATTTTCGCTGGAGACCAGTGCTACCCCCTCCGAAACGGTCCAACGAGTAAGACTCACTACTTCGTGGTGTTCTAGGCCGCGTTTTGGCCAAATTCCTTCTTTTAGGCCTCCGAAATCGCATTTTTCTGTTCAGCTCAACCTGCGCACTTAATTTAAATCGTTAGTAAAATAGTAACAGATTTTGTTTGAATCAAAACTTAGATTCTGATCTGTAAAAACAGATCCAACAATCTCCCCCTTTTTGATTTACACAAAATCTGGATAAACATATGCAGGTATGTTTACGCTGAAATTATTTCTCCCCCTTTTTGTGGGAATCAAAAAGAGTTTGAAATCTTGTCTCCCCCTCATTTTTAAAACTAAACCCCCCCTCAACAGAGCATGGGGTGATTTTATTTTCGAAATAAAAACATTTATGCACTGGAAGACAATTTGTTGAAAACATTATGTATGCATGACACTTTGAAAAGTCTATGCTGCTTAAAAAAATATCATTCATTAGGACCAGAGGAGCTATAGAGGATTCAATCTGCAGAATCTCTTCCGTTTCTCCCTAAGGCTTAGCCTCGCTCCGCCTTAGAGATCTTGGCGTCCACAGACCTCGCGCAATCTATCAGCTCGTCGGAAGAGATGTTTCCGCTCTTTCCTTTCGAGAAATCGCTCTGCAATTCAATAGACATTCCTCCCCCTATCCATATGCAATGAATTTTGAAAACTTTAAAACATTTTGCAGCATAGATAGGCTTTCTAATGATCAGAGCAGACATATTTTAAAACCATTTAAAAACATTTTTCGAAGAAAATGCACTATTCAAGAACAACCTGCTCTGATACCACTTGTTGGATCGATTTAAGTGAGACCCTCTGTTAAAGTGCAATGACTGGTTATTCGATCAATAACTAGTACTAGAGGGTGTAACCAGACGCAGGATTCAGACAGAAGTTGAAGCCGGGTTCGCAAAGATCAAGCGGGTTTCAGCTGAAAGTTGAAACCAGCCCAATACAAGGCGAGCGCTAAACAAGCCAGTTCCAGCTGGAAGACTAGAACTAGCTCGACACTTTGGCTGAACGATCTGGTTAACTTAACTTGAGCTGCAATAGCTCTTTGTTCTTGAATACCTTGTGCACCGAGATACAGATGAATATAAATCATGCGGAAATAACTCAAACTGCACTCTAAATTCGAAAGCCATTTAAAATAGTTTTATGCGTTAAACAGATATGCAATGCTTATGAATGCAAGTACTGAAAACAGTAAAGAAAATACGCTGAATTTGTTTATGGAAGTTCGGAGCTCAATCTCCTACATCTCCCCTTCTTCCGCCACGGGAAGGATCGACTAGAAGACTTTGATTACAACGACCCTCGCTGCAACCCACTCCTACGGCCCGCAGCCGAAAGAACTCCTAGCATCTACCACTGCACAGCAGCCCGCAAGCTGCATGTGTCTGACTCACTTCTTTACTGCCTCAATGAGAAAGGCGACACACACTTCTTTAACGTCTCAGTGCGAAAGACAACTAGACTTGTTTTAACATCTCTGTCCAAAGACTACAACGGAGAGTATTTGAATCACATTCAAACTTTATCTATTTCGCCCAACTCTCGAATATGAGTGAATGTGTGTGTGTTAGATTTACAATGTAAGCACAATCTCTCGGTAATCAAATCTCACACACTCTGGGAAGTGCTCCTTGTGCGATCTGGTTTTCTGCTTATCTTCCCAGGTTCAATGTTGTGCGTTTTCAAGTTTAGGCATTCTTTTTTGGATTTGCACAACACACTCTCTCTATTAAGGCGCATGCATCTTCTGTTCCATTTGCGCTTGGTATATAAAGCCTCTATGCAGATTTATCCGTTGGACACAAGGCATATAGCCGTTGAAAAAGGCTTGTGAAAAGTTCTGTCATGGTTGTACTTTGTGTCCTTTGCATTTAATGCTTCTGCAGGCTTTGTAGACTTTGAGCATGTGAGCACTGTACAAATATGTACCTGATGTGGACAACACAGCAAATCAATTTGAACTCTAATAATCTGTCTTCGCATGAGTTCAAGTTAAAATTGCTTTGCTCGTTGATCTGATAGATTCTTCTCTTTATCTCTGATCTGTTCATCGAGCTGGTTTGACCTTAACCAGCTTGCCAGCTTGTTCATCAATCTGATCTGCTCTGAGCTGGTCTTGTTCGAGCTGATTGCTGAACTCCGGGCTGATCTCTACCAACTGGTTTGCTCTGAGCTGGTTTTTCCCCAGCTGGTCTTCGAGCTGGCCGCTTCTTCATCACGCTGTACTGCTTCAAGCTGGTGAACCAGATTGGGTGTCCTCTACGATCTGGTTGTCCTTAGCTGGATCAGCTCGGGCGTCCCCTCACTGTACCAGCTAAGTTGTCCTATGATAGACCAGCTTGGGCGTCCCCTTACTGTTCTAGCTTGGATATCCTCTATTGGACCACTCCGCAATCTGCACTGCTATCTGTTCCAAACAAGCTGCTTTCAGTGCTTTCTCGCTGCTGAGCAGGCCGTATAATCCGGCTGGGGAATTCCAAGGTTGGGGATGAACTTGTGTATTTTCACTTGAGACCAGTGCTACCCCCTCCGAAACGGTCCAAGGAGTAATACTCACTACTTTGGGGTGACCTAAGCCGCTTTTTGGCCAAATTCCTTCTTTTAGGCCTCCGAAATCCCTTCTTTTAGGCCTCCGAAATCGCATTTTTCTGTTCAGCTCAACCTGCGCACTTAATTTAAATCGTTAGTAAAATAGTAACAGATTTTGTGTGAATCAAAACTTAGATTCTGATCTGTAAAAACAGATCCAACAATCTCCCCCTTTTTGATTTACACAAAATCTGGATAAACATATGCAGGTATGTTTACGCTGAAATTATTTCTCCCCATTTTTATGGGAATCAAAAAGAGTTTGAAATCTTGTCTCCCCCTCATTTTTAAAACTAAACCCCCCCTCGACAGAGTATGGGGTGATTTTATTTTCGAAATAAAAACATTTATGCACTGGAAGACAATTTGTTGAAAACATTATGTATGCATGATACTTTGAAAAGCCTATGCTGCTTAAAAAAATATCATTCATTAGGACCAGATGAGCTATAGAGGATTCAATCTGCAGAATCTCTTCCGTTTCTCCCTAAGGCTTAGCCTCGCTCCGCCTTAGAGATCTTGGCGTCCACAGACCTCGCGCAATCTATCAGCTCGTCGGAAGAGATGTTTCCGCTCTTTCCTTTCGAGAAATCGCTCTGCAATTCAATAGACATTCCTCCCCCTATCCATATGCAATGAATTTTGAAAACTTTAAAACATTTTGCAGCATAGATAGGCTTTCTAATGATCAGAGCAGACATATTTTAAAACCATTTAAAAACATTTTTCGAAGAAAATGCACTATTCAAGAACAATCTGCTCTGATACCACTTGTTGGATCGATTTAAGTGAGACCCTCTGTTAAAGTGCAATGACTAGTTATTCGATCAATAATTAGTACTAGAGGGTGTAACTTCTAATGACAAGACGCAGGATTTAGACAGAAGTTGAAGCCGGGTTCGCAAAGATCAAGCTGGTTTCAGCTGAAAGTTGAAACCAGCCCAATACAAGGCGAGCGCTAAACAAGCCAGTTCCAGCTGGAAGACTAGAACCAGCTCGACACTTTGTCCAAACGATCTGGTTAACTTAACTTGAGCTGCAATAGCTCTTTGTTCTTGAATACCTTGTGCACCGAGATACAGATTGAGTAATGAATATAAATCATGCGGAAATAACTCAAACTGCGCTCTAAATTCGAAAGCCATTTTAAACAGTTTTAATCGTTAAACAGATATTCAATGCTTATGAATGCAAGTACTGAAAACAGTAAAGAAAATAAGCTGAATTTGTTTATGGAAGTTCGGAGCTCAATCTCCTACATCTCCCCTTCTTCCGCCACGGGAAGGATATACTAGAAGACTTTGATTACAACGACCCTCGCTGCAACCCACTCCTACGGCCCACAGCCGCAAGAACTCCTAGCATCTACCACTGCACAGCAGCCCGCAAGCTGCATGTGTCTGACTCACTTCTTTACTGCCTCAGTGAGAAAGGCGACACACACTTCTTTAACGTCTCAGTGCGAAAGACAACTAGACTTGTTTTAACATCTCTGTCCAAAGACTACAATGGAGAGTATTTGAATCACATTCACTCTTTATCTATTTCGCTCAACTCTCGAATATGAGTGAATGTATGTGTGTGAGATTTACAATGTAAGCACAATCTCTCGGTAATCAAATCTCACACACTCTGGGAAGTGCTCCTTGTGCGAGCTGGTTTTCTGCTTATCTTCCCAGGTTCAGTGTTGTGCGTTTTCAAGTTTAGGCTTTCTTTTTTGGATTTGCACAACACACTATCTCTATTAAGGCGCATGCATCTTTTGTTCCATTTGCGCTTGGTATATAAAGCCTCTATGCAGATTTATCCGTTGGACACAAGGCATATAACCGTTGAAAAAGGCTTCTGAAAAGTTCTGTCATGGTTGTACTTTTTGTCCTTTGTATTTATTGCTTCTGCAGGCTTTGTAGACTTTGAGCATGTGAGCATTGTACAAATCGGTACCTGATGTGGACAACACAGCAAATCAATTTGAACTCTAATAATCTGTCTTCGAATGAGTTCAAGTTCAAATTGCATTGCTCGTTGATCTGATAGATTCTGCTCTTTATCACTGCTCTGTTCATCGAGCTGGTTTGACCTTAACCTACTTGCCAGCTTGTTCATCAATCTGATCTGCTCTGAGATCGTCTTGTTCGAGCTGATTGCTGAACTCTAGGCTGATCTCTACCAACTGGTTTGCACTGAGATGGTTTTTCCCCAGCTGGTCTTCGAGCTGGTCGCTTCTTCATCACGCTGTACTGCTTCAAGCAGGTGAACCAGATTGGGTGTCCTCTACGATCTGGTTGTCCTTAGCTGGATCAGCTCGGGCGTCCCCTCACTGTACCAGCTAAGTTGTCCTATGCTAGACCAGCTTGGGCGTCCCCTTACTGTTCTAGCTTGGATATCCTCTATTGGGCCACTCCGAAATCTGCACTGCTATCTGTTCTCAAACAAGCTGCTATCAGTGCTTTCTCGCTGCTGATCAGGCCTTATAATCCGGCTGGGGAATTTTTAAGTTCGGGATGAACTTGCGTATTTTCGCTTGAGACCAGTTCTACCCCCTCCAAAACGGTCCAACGAGTAAGACTCACTTCTTTGTGGTGACCTAAGCCGCTTTTTGGCCAAATTCCTTCTTTTAGGCCTCCGAAATCGCATTTTTCTGTTCAGCTCAACCTACGCACTTATTTAAATCGTTAGTAAAATAGTAACAAATTTTGTGTGAATCAAAACTTAGATTATGATTGGTAAAAACAGATCCAATACTATGTTTTCTTGCTGCTTCTGTGAAAGCACTGTATTGTTATTTCATTCTGTGTTCTTTCTGTTGCTTTTGTTTATAGTTTTGAGCTTTGTTTCAAAGTTTCCAGATGATGTTATGATCTGTATGATTGCTGCGGTTTCGAAAATTGTTATAAACATTTGAGAAAAGTTTAACGACAGCAATATGTCATATCTTTCAAAATGAATGGGTTGTACGAAGGTAAATACACGTAGAATTC
The DNA here is from genome assembly GCA_001598015.1 of Dorcoceras hygrometricum. NCBI lineage: Eukaryota > Viridiplantae > Streptophyta > Magnoliopsida > Lamiales > Gesneriaceae > Dorcoceras > Dorcoceras hygrometricum. The sequence goes on from KQ995696.1 coordinate 44,069, forward strand.
CCTGGGTGTTTCCAGAATATATTGGTTGAGCTGAATAATAGCGATGAGGTTCTGGACCGATAGGAAGAGCTGGTCTGGTTGGGACTCTATTCCGTTATGGTAAACTAAGCTAAGCTGTTTGGACTTCTCCAAGCTGGTTTCGGTACTGCTGCAGGATAGCTGAGGATGAGTCTTTGAGCAGATAGGCAGAGCTGGTTTAGTCGGAACACTGTTCTAACCTAATAAGCTTAGCTAATCTGTTCGAAATTCTCCAAGATGTTGTCAGCATTCGTGCTGAATAGCTATGGATGAGATTCCGAACTGATGGGCAAAGATGGCCTAGTTGGAACTGTCAGGCTTCGTGCTCAAATCAGAGTAAAACCACGTAAAACAATAGCGGAAGCAATAAAATAGTGGCTAAAATTTTGCTTTTTGGCCTGACTTTGAAAACATAATTTAAAATACAATGTTATTCAGAATAATGGTTTTACAACGCTCGAAAACCAAATACAACACAGCTAACATACAAACATAGAGTGACTCCCAAATAAACCAACATAGATACAATACAATACAATATCATATGTATCTACTACTTATAACTAGGACACTCTATCCACCTCCTGGGGCACTACCAGCTGGATCAACTCCACGACCAGCGGTGAAACCATGGTAACCTGAAAACACACACAGGCTATAAAGAAAACCAGCCCCAGAGGACATGGGGTCAAACCCCAGTACGGAGAGCAACTGAAAAACAACAGTAAGATAGCAACAGATAAAATGTGAATGCTATGCATGACACAAGGCTACAACCGAAGGCAGGGAGCCAAAGGATCTCAAGAAACAACTCAACAACGACAACAGAACAACCGAGCAATAGTGGCCATGGGGTGTGTGAGTATATGGGAGCTACCCACTCGTCTCGGCACACGGTACTAGATGCATAACAATTAACTCAACCTACTGTTGCCCAGCTCATGAGATGTGGGAGCTACCCACTCCGCTCATAGTGGCTAACAGATCCCAGCTGGGAGATGAGGTATACGGGAGTTACCCGCTCGTCCTCAAATACAAGCATCCTGGTACACACAGATCAAGATAACAAGGCACGGCTAAACAAGATATGAGCTCAACATGAATAATGCATGTATGCTCATGCAACAGAATGCAACGGCCAACGAATAGCATACACAACACAGCAGATCAGTAAGCTAATGCAACACAGAATCAAGCACAGCAGCTCACATAAAATGCATGCCAAATATAACGCTGTAAAACAAACTCACATCCGTACCTCAGTTCTGAGCTATAATTACCTCAAACGAAGTCCCGAGCAACCAAAACTGAAACCTGCTAACCAAGAACACAACACAGGCTCAGGGACAATAACACAGATCTTACAAACTGGGAGCTACGAGCTCCACCAGCTCGGCCCTACTACTCTAGCTCAACCAACAACTCTAAACAAAGCACAAAGTAGGAGCTATCACTTACCCAACGAGCTACCTAAAAGGCCGAAGCAATTTTGCGCTTATGCTAACAGACTACACAGTAGCTTCCTTAGCGATCTTCTTCCAGCTAATCCCAATCCTGCGAAAGAGGTATGAGAAGAATATCCTTAACAAGAGGAGTCCAGCGCTACCACTCTTGTATCCGTCGGAGCTGTGTACCGCCGGCAATCGAGAAATTAACTACGGTGAATAGTAGCTAGGGTATCGCGACAGGGTAAGATCACAAGAATATTTCTAAGTGTCGGAAAGAGATAATGACGAGACCGAAGTCAAAGTCCTCGATATATATACTTAAGTCTCCCAGATCTGCTAGACAACAGCCACCGACAACTTAAGATCCAAAGCTGATCCCAACTCAGACCTGAGTATCACTCCAGATCTGAACTCTACGCCGAAACAGACTTGGAACTTATCCAAACGACGTCGCACCAAAGACCGCTCTCTCACTAGGAAACGTCATCCCACTAGCCAATTCTGAACCACTAAACGGCGTCGCATTGCAACCACGCCAGAATACTCAGATCTGACTCACAAAACCCGCGAAATCTGAAATCTCTGAACCACACCGGTCTGACTAAACACTAACATGCTCGAAATCAAATCTGGTTTCTTTCAAAACGATGCCGTTCTGATACCCTCTAAGAAAAACACTAGCGCGTCCACAACTACCTGCGAGAACCAGATTTCACCTCCAGATATGATCAACCCTCAAATCTGATTGCTACTCCACAAAATTTCCAAACTTCCCAGAGTTGTTTCAGATATCAAATCTGACCCGATAGCTTCACCAAGCATACCAGCTCAAAGCTGGCTCATCCCAGATCTGTTCAAGCCAAATCTAGTCTATGCTAACCCGATTAATTAACTGAATTAATCAAATAAACTTTCGGGTCTCACATTCTCCCCCACTAAAACAGAATTTCGTCCTCGAAATCCAGCAACAACTCCAGAGCTGAACCAAAACCTCAACAGAAAACCAATACTGAGAAAATCCCTCTATGCACCAAAACAATCAGCAGAAAAATAAACACCCAATGAGAGGCTACTAACCAAGAGTTCAAGATAATTGGAACAACAACACAATCAAACTAGCTACTGGATACAAATGCAACATCTATTCAAACAGATGTGTCCACTCTCGTTGCATTTTCTCTTACAACTCCCACGTAGCTTCTTCTCTACCATGTTTGCTCCACTGAACCATCACCAAAGGAATGGTCTTATTCCTCAGCTGTTTCTCTTTTCTGTCCAAGATCTGCAAGGGATACTCAACATAACTCAAAGTCCGATCTAGCTCCACCTCGTCAGTTCTTAACACATGCGACAGATCTGGCTCAGTCTTCCTCAACATAGACACTTGAAAAACATCATGTAAGGAGGACAGATCAGGCGGCACAACAGCCGATAAGCCAAAGGACCAATCTTCTCAACAATCTCATACAGTCCAACATAACGAGGAGCTAATTTTCCCTTGAGACCAAATTTCATAACTACTGCGAAAAGGAGAAACTTTCAGGAAAACTAGATCACCAACCTGAAATTCTAAAGTTCTACACCTCTTGTTCGCATAGCTGGCTTGGCGATATTGTGCAGCTTTCATTCGCCGGCGTATCAGATCCACTTGATCTCTCATCTGCTGCACAAAATCTGGAGAAGACAGCTGCTTCTCCCCCACTTCTTACCAACACACAAGCGATCTACACTTCCTGCCATACAAGGCTTAAAATGGTGCCATACCAATCGTGACCTGGAAGCTGTTATTATATGAAAACTCAACCAAAGACAACGAATCTTGCCAGCTACCGCTAAAATCCATCACAAAAGCTCTCAACATATCCTATAAAATCTGGATAGTTCTCTCAGATTGGCCATCTGTCTGGGGATGATACGCTGTGCTCATAGCCAATCTGGTGCCCAAATATGTTTGCAAACTCTTCCAAAACCTGGAAGTAAATCTCGGATCACGACCTAAAACGATAGAAACAGGCACACCATGCAATTGCACCATGAAATCTATGTACATTTTTGCCATCTTCTTCAGAGAATAAGTCATACTGTAGGGAATGAAGTGAGCAGACTTCGACAATCTATCGACAACAACCCACACAACATCACAACCTCGACTGGAACGAGGCAAATGCGTAACAAAATCCGTAGCTATGTGCTCCCAATTCCATTGGGGTATCTCCAAACTCTGCAATAGACCACCAGGTCTCATCCTTTCAGCCTTAACTTGCTGACAGTTCAAGCAACGGGCTACGAAATCAGCAATATCACTCTTCAAACTTGACCACCAGTAATGCGGCTTCAAGGCATGATACATCTTCCTTGTACCAGGATGAACATTGTGTCTACTACAGTGCGCTTCTCTCAAGATTTCCTCCTTCAAATCAACCAGATTTGGCACAACTAACCTACCACTAAACCTCAAACAACCATCAGACGAGACAGTGTAATCCTCTAACTGTCCAGCTCTAACCTTCAGCTTCAACTCATGATAGATGGATCTGTTGTCTGGGCTGCTCTAATATTCGCAACAACCTGTGGCTTAACTTGAAAAGAAGACACCACAAAATAATCCTCACCTGGGTGAAATCGCCAACCAGTAGTGCTTAGATTCTCATGGACCTTCGAAATCTGCAATGAAGCCAGCATCGCCACTTGAGCCTTTCTGCTCAATGCATCAGCAACTACATTTACTTCCTAGGCTGACATTGGATCTCACAATCAAAATCCTTAAGCAGCTCCATCCATCTATGCTTAGATTCTCATGGACCTTCGAAATCTGCAATGAAGCCAGCATCGCCACTTGAGCCTTTCTGCTCAATGCATCAGCAACTACATTTACTTTCCTAGGCTGACATTGGATCTCACAATCAAAATCCTTAAGCAGCTCCATCCATCTATGCTCTCTCATGTTCAAATCTTACTGAGAAAACAGATACTGAAGGCTCTTGTGGTCTGAATACACCACAAACAGCTCACCACACAGATAGTGGAGCCAAATATTCAAGGCAAAGACCACTGCTGCCAACTTCAAATCATGAACTGGGTAACGAGTCTCATGCGGTTTCAACTGACGAGAAACAGACGCAATGACTCGACCATGCTGCATCAACAACAACCCAATCCTTTCAGCGAAGCAACCAAAAAAAAAAACAAAACTAACCTGAACCAGACGAAAAAGCTAACACAGGCGTAGAAGTTAGCTTCTCTTTGAGCAGCAAAAAGCTGTTCTCACACTGCTCAGTCCAAACAAACCTCTTGTCTTTCTGAGTCAACTGTGTCATAGGTTAGCTATACTAGAGAATCCCTCTATAAAGCGACGATAATAGCCAGCCAAACCCAAAAAACTATGAATCAGAAACATTCTTGGGATGCTTCCAGTTAACAACTGGCTCAACTTTACTGGGATCCATAGAAATACCTGCAGCTGAAACAACATGGCATAGAAATACAACTCGGTCTAACCAAAACTCGCACTTGGAGAACTTAGCATACAACTGCGAGTCTCGAAGTGTCTGGAGAACCAATCTCAAATGCTCTTTGTGCTGCATCGGAGTCTTAGAGTACACCAAGATGTCATCGATAAACACAATCACAAACTGATCGATGAATTCTCTAAAGACTCGATTCATCAGGTCCATGAAAACTGCGAGGGCATTCGTCAAACAAAAAGGCATAACAAAAAACTCATAATGCCCGTACCTCGTACAAAATGCAGTCTTCACAACATCTTTCTCTCGAATGCGCAACTGATGGTACCCCAAACGCAGATCGATCTTAGAAAACATAGACGAACCTTGAAGCTGATCAAACAAGTCATCGATCGTCGGAAAAGGGTACTTATTCTTCACCGTTTCCTTATTTAACTGCCTAAAGTCGATGCACTTCCTCATCGGCCCGTCCTTTTTCACAAACAGGATAGGCGCTCCCCACGGTGACATGCTCAGCCTAATGAAACCCTTCTCCAACAATGCACTTCCTCATCGGCCCGTCCTTTTTCACAAACAGGATAGGCGCTCCCCACGGTGACATGCTCAGCCTAATGAAACCCTTCTCCAACAAGTCGCTAAGTTGTACCTTAAGCTCCCTCAACTCAGCAGGTGCTAAACGTTACGGGGCTCTTGAGATAGGAGCTGTACCAGGTACCAACTCCATGCTGAAGTCTATCTCCCTCTTCGGAGGAAAACCAGGAATATCCTCCGGGAACACATCAGGGAAATTACGAACAATGGGAACGTCGCTAATCTTTACACACATCGAAGAAGACGCATCCAAAGCATAGATCATACATCCAGCATTCTCCAAGGACAACAGGCTAAACATCTCCATCGCAGAGACTAAAGAAATCTTTGATCGGGAATCGAGACCATAAAAGTCCCACTTCTCACCAGACTGGGGACTAAAACGCACAACTACATGGAAACAATCACGGTGGCCCTATAACCAGACAACACGTCCATTCCTACTATGCAATCGAAATCCCACATCACTAGCCTGATCAGATTCGCTAACAACACATTCTCACCAAACCTAAGAATGCCATTCAACAAAATCTCTTGGGAGTACAAGCTCGTGTCGACAGGGGTTGCAACAGACATAACATCACTCAAGGAAGTTGTACGCAAACCATGCTTAACCACAAATGCATCAGCAATAAATGAATGCGATGCTCCTGTATCAAACAATACACGCGCAGGAAAATCAAAGACAAAGCAAGTACCTGTGATCACTCCTGTTGGCGTGCCCTCCACTTGCTCCCTCTTCATGGCATTCACCTGGGATACTGAGGTCCTGAAAACTGGGGCTGGGAAGACTGTCCAAACCGCGAAGGGCCAGGCTGCTGGAACGGCCTAAACTGAGGATCTCCCAATATATGCTGTGGAGCAGGAAAAGAACGACCTCTACCTACCCGCACGACCCTATGTTGGGGCAGCGGTGTGCTGCGATCCAGCCAAAGGACACACTCTCGCAAAGTGTCCGTACTGTCCACAAATGTTACACGAACCTTGCCCACCTACACACTACGCTGTAGGATGCCTTCCTCCACACTGGCCACAAAACTCGAACTTGGAGCTACTGCAGTTAGAACTGCCCGAGCCAGAAGAACTAGAACCAGACTTCTTCTTGAAATTACGGCCACGAGGTTTAAACCTATTGTGTCCAGACTGTTGGGCTACCTGCTACTGGGGTGGCTGGGACGACTGTACATACTGGGAAGGTTGCACCCCCGGGAACCATGGGACGGTTACCTTGCGCCACTTGCCGCCTAACACGAGACCTACGATTCTGCAGTCCCTCCTCAATATCCATAGCCTTCTCCACCGCATCCGCATAACTCGTCGGTGAACCCGCCAACACCAACGAATACAACTCCTCATTCAGTCCCTCCTTCTCCACCGCATCCGCATAACTCGTCGGTGAACCCGCCAACACCAACGAATACAACTCCTCATTCAGTCCCTCAAAGAACTTGTTCCTCTTCACCCTCTCTCGACCAGAAATATGCGGAATATACGCAAGAAGAGAAGAAAATCTCCGGGCATACTCCCCCATAGACATAGTACCCTGCACCAGGTTATCAAACTCATGCTACCTGGCGTTAACATAGGACTCAGGGATGTACTCCTGTCGAATGGCACAGAAAGTGTTCCACGAAATCCCTACACCAGTCACCTCTAGCGCTCGAGAAGCACCTCTCCACCAACTCTCGGCGCTCCTCCTCAACTGGAACGTAGAAAAACTCAACCTACGCTCGTCATCGTACCTCACACAATCAAACAACCTGGTTATGTGTTGCAACCAGGACTCTGCATCGGAACTAGTCTCATCATCGTTAAACGTCTGAGGGTTCATCCACTGAAACCTCGCCATCACAAGTTCCATGTCATCCACACGTGCTGCCAGCTCATCAACCTCATCCTCAACCTGTCTGGTACGTCTAAGAAAAGGTCCACTACGCTGCACCTCCTCGTTCTGACCCTCGGATTCTTCCGGAATCTGCCCTCTACCTCCACCGCTACGTCTAGGCGGCATCTACGAAGGTACTAAGAGGGTAAGGTCACACAACGATAAATATATCACATAGCAATCAAATCACATAGTCATGCACATGCAACAAGCAACAAGCAACAAGCAACACTGTGCCTAGACTCAAGTGTGATCAAAATAAATCGAGCTTATCCCAGCTTAAGCTCTAATACCAAAAATGTCAGGCCTCGTGGTCAACTAAGAGTAAAACCACGCAAAACAATAGCGGAAGCAATAAAATAGTGGCTAAATTTTCGCTTTTTGGCCTGACTTTGAAAACATAATTTAAAATACAATTTTATTCAGAATAATGGTTTTACAACGCTCGAAAACCAAATACAACATAGCTAACATACTAACATAGAGTGACTCCCAAATAAACCAACATAGATACAATACAATACAATATCATATGTATCTACTACTTATAACTGGGACACTCTATCCACCTCCTGGGGCACTACCAGCTGGATCAACTCCATGACCGGCGGTGAAACCATGGTAACCTGAAAACACACACAGACAAACAAGACAACCAGCCCCAAAGAGACATGGGGTCAAACTCCAGTACAGAGAGCAACTAAAAAACAGCAGTAAGATAGCAACAGATAAAATGCGAATGCTATGCATGAGACAAGGATACAACCGAAGGCAGGGAGCCAAAGGATCTCAAGAAACAACAAAACAACGACAACAGATCAACTGAGCAATAGTGGCCACGGGGTGTGTGAGTATATGAGAGCTACCCACTCGTCTCGGCACACAGTACCAGATGCACAAAAATTCACTCGACCTGCTGTTGCCCATCTCATGAGATGTGGGAGCTACCTAATCCGATCATAGTGGCTAACAGATCCCAGCAGGGAGATGAGGTATACGGGAGTTACCCGCTCGTCCTCAAATACAAGCATCCTGGTACACACAGATCAAGATAACAATGCAAGGCTAAACAAGATCTGAGCTCAACATGAATAATGCGTGTATGCTCATGCAACAGAATGCAACGGCCAACGAATAGCATACACAACATAGCAGATCATTAAGCTAATGCAACACAGAAGCAAGCACAGCAGCTCACATAAAATCCATGCAAAATCTAACGCTGTAAAACAATCTCACATCCATACCTCTGTTCTGAGCTATAATTACCACAAACGAAGTCCCAAGCAACCAAAACTAAAACCTGCTAACCAAGAACACAACACAGGCTCAGGGACAATAACACAGATCTTACGAACTGGGAGCTACGAGCTCCACCAGCTCGGCCCTACTACTATAGCTCAACCAATAGCTCTAAACAAAGCACAAAGTAGGAGCTATCACTTACCCAACTAGCTACCTAAAAGGCCAAAGCAATTCTGTGCTTATGCTAACAGACTACACAGTAGCTTCCTTCGCGATCTTTTTCCAGCTAATCCCAAGCCTGCGAAAGAGGTATGAGAAGAATCGCCTTAACAAGAGGATTCCAGCGCTACCGCTCTTATATCCGTCAGAGCTGTCTACCGTCGGCAATCGAAGGAAATAAACTACGGTGAACAGTAGCTAGGGTATCGCGATAGGGTAAGATCACGAGAATATTTCTAAGTGTCGGAAAGAGATAATGGCGAGACCAGAGTCAAAGTCCTCAATATATATACTTAAATCTACCATATCTGCTAGACAACAGCCACCGAGAACTTAAGATCCAAAGCTGATCCCAACTCAGACCTGAGTATCACTCCAGATCTAAACTCTACGCCCAAACAGACTTGGAACTTATCCAAACGATGTCGCACCAAAGACCGCTCGCTCACTAGGAAACGTCATCCCGCTATCCAAGTCTGAACCACTAAACGGCGTCGCATCGCAACCACGCCAGATTACTCAGATCTGACTCACAAAACCCGCCAAATCTGAAATCTCTGTACGGCACCGATCTGACTAAACACTAACACTCTCCAACTCAAATCTGGTTTCTTTCAAACGATGCCATTTTGATACCTTCTCAGAAAAACACTAGTGCGTCCACAACTACCTGCGATAACCAGATTTCACCTCCAGATCTGATCAACCCTCAAATCTGATTGCTACTCCGCAAAATTTCCAAATTTCCCAGAGTTGTTTCCGATATAAAATATGACCCGATGCTTCACCAAGCATACCAGCTCAAATCTGGCTCATCCCAGATCTGTTCAAGTCAAATCTGGTCTATGCTAACCCGATTAATTAACTCAATTAACACAATAAACTTTTGGGTCTCACAGGAACTCGATTCCGAGCGGATAATCTTAGCCAATCTGTTGAATCTCTCTGAGCTGGTTTTACATTCCTAAGCTGTTATCTTATTCTCTAAGTTGGTTACATGTTTCTAAGTCGTTATCTTATTCTCTAAGCTGATTTTATGTCCCTAAGCTATTCTATTCATCCTTGAGATGTTTTTACACTCCTAAGCTGTTGTCTTCCTGTGAGACCCAAAAGTTTAGAAGGATTAATTGCGTTAATTAATCGGGTACTATTGGATTTATATTTGAGCTAACTAGTATTGGTGTTCAGCTTTGGGTCGATACGCTTGAAGAAGCTATCGGGTTTTCTATAAGTCCTTGGAACAGATCGGGAGAGTTAGAGTGTTGTGGCGGGATCTGTTCAGATGCGAGTGTTAGTCATCGCTAAGTGGTTGTGTGCAGCATTCATGGTGGGATCTGTTGTCGTTGAGCAGAAGAGAGTATGCTAGCTTGTTTTGTAGCGAGTTGCTAAACTACGTCGTTTGGATTAGTTGGAACGACAGTGTTTTGGTTTAGCGGGTGAGACTCAGCAGTGAGTAGCATTGGTCTTCAGATTCGAGAGAGATCTTAGTGTTATAGAGCGACGCCATTTTGGGGTTTCAGATTCCTCTGCGCTAGTGATTCAGATTTGAGTAGGGTTGACGTGTCCAGTTGCTATAGTGGACTTCTGCGACGTCGTTTGAGTTAGTAGAGATCTGCTTTGGCGTAGGGTGAGATCTGTTGCGAGATCTGGATGCGAGGGGAATATCAGCTTTGTACCTTAAGTTGTCGGTGAGATCTGTTCAACAAGCATGGACAGATTTGAGTATATAAGAGGTCTTCGTCACTTTGTATTGTTTCCCGATACTTAGAATATTTCCCGTAAGATAACGCTATCGCGATACCCTAGCTACTGTTCACCGAACCTTATCTTCTTTGATTACCGACGATATCCAGCTCCGATTGAAGTGAGGGTGGTAGCCTTGGACTCCTCTTGCTAAGATGCTTCGTTGGATACTACTTTTGGACGCTTGCTTGGAGCTGGTGAGGTGTACGAAGACATCTCCTTTGTGTAGTCTGTTAGTGTTCCGTCCTATCTTGTTGGGGTGCGAGGTCTGTGTTGCTCGGGACCCTGTTGTAGTAATTGTAGCATAGAAGACTTGAGGTACGGATGTGAGCTTGTTTTACAGCTTTGGATTGAGCATGGGTGATTATGCTTGCTGCTGTGTATGTTTTGTGTAATGTATATATTTCCGTGTTGATCATTGCATTTGTTGCATACACGCATTTATCTCTTGAGCTCATATCTGTTGTAGCCGTGCCTTGTATCTTTGTTCTGTGCGTACCAGGATGCTGTTGAGGCGAGCGGGTAACTCACGTACCTCATATCCCTGCTGGGACCTGTTAGCCACTATGAGTGGAGTGGGTAGCTCCCACATCTCATGAGTTGGGCAACAGCGGTTTGAGCTATGTGTTGCATATGGTGCCGTGTGTTGAGACGAGTGGGTAGCTCCCATATACTCACACACCTCGACCACTGTTGTATTGTTGAGTGATGTACTGCTGTTCAGTTGTATCAGTTTTGATCAGCTTTGAGTTGCCTTCAAGATTCTGGCTCCCTGCCGTTGGTTGTAGCCTTCTGTTGTGCTCAGCTGTTCATGCATAGGATTTTCATATTACTTGTTGCTTTCCGTTAGCAGTTTTATATTGCTCTCCGTACTGGGGTTTGACCCCATGTCCCTCTGGGGCTGGTATTTGTTTGCCTGTGTGTGTTTTTAGGTTATCATGGTTACTCTGCTGGTCATGGAGTAGACCCAGTTGGAGGTGCCCCGGGAGGTGGTTAGAGTGTCCCAGTTAGCGTATAGCATATATGTATAAACACTGTTAGTCGGGGAATGCCCTGGGCTTTGTTGTATTTCAGTTGCTTTCGATAGTGCTTGTATTTATTGAATGATGTACTGTTGTACTGAGAGATTTTATTAACTGGGATATTTTGAGTATTACAGTATTTTAAATTATATGTTTTAATCGTCAGGCCAAGCAAAAATTTTAAGCCACTTTTGAATGCTTTCGCTATTGTTTTGCGTGGTTTAACTCTGTGTTTGTGCACGAGGCCTGAAATTTTTGGTATCAGAGCTTAAGCTGGGATAAGCTCGATTTCTTTGATCACACTTGAGTCTAGGCATAGTGTTGCGTGTTGCATGTGCATGACTATGTGATTTACTTGTTCTGTGATATTTATCTGTTGTTGTGTGACCTTACCCTCGTAGTGCCTTCGTAGATGCCGCCTAGACGTAGGGGTAGAGGTAGAGGGCAGTTTCAGGAAGAGTCCGAAGTTCAGAACGAGAAAGTGCAGCGTAGTGTTCCTCGTCGTGGACGCGATAGACAGATTGACTTGGAGGTAGATGAGTTGGCAGCCCGGGTGGACGATATGGAACTTGTGATGGAGAGCTTTCAGCCTATGAATCCTCAAACGTTCAATGGCGATGAGCCTAGTTCCGATGCTGAGTCCTGGTTGTAGCATATTACTGGTTGTTCGACCGTGTCAGGTATGATGATGAGCTAGGCTGAGTTTAGCTACGTTTCAGTTGAGGAGAATTGTCGAGCGTTGGTGGAGAGGTGCTTCGAGGACTCTAGAGGAGACAGGAGTAGGAATTTCGTGGAGTAGATTCTGTACTGCCTTTCGTCAGGAGTACGTTCCGGAATCTTTTGTGAACGCCAGAGAGCGAAAGTTTGATAACCTGGTTCAGGGTTCTATGTCCGTGGGAGAGTATGCCCGAAGATTCTCTTCTCTTCTTGCGTATGTTCAGCATGTTGCTGGCCGAGAGAAGGCGAAGAGGAACAAGTTCATGGAGGGGCTCAATGAAGAGCTGTATTCTTTTGTGTTGGCGGGTTCACCAGCGAGCTATGCAGAAGCAGTGGACACTGCTATAGACATTGAGGAAGGACTGCAGAACCGTCGATCGCGTGTTAGGCCGCAAGGAGTGCAAGGTAGTCATCCCGTGGTTTCAGGGGTGCAACCTTCCCAGTCAGTGCAGTCGTCTCAGCCACCCCAGCAGGTAGCCCAGCAGCCCGGACACCAGAGTTTTAGGCCTCGTGGTCGTCAGTTTAAGAAGAAGTCTGGTTCGAGTTCTTCTGGCTCGGGTAGTTCGAGCAGTGGCAGTAGCTCCAGGGTTGAGTATTGCGGTCAGTGTGGAGGAAAGCATCCTACAGCGCAGTGTGTAGGTGTTTAGGGTTCGTGTAACGTCTGTGGTCAGTACGGGCACTTTGCAAGAGTGTGTCCTTTGTCTGGATTGTAGCATACCACAGCTCCACCGCAGGGTCTAGGTGGATCGTCTAGAGGTCGTTCTTTTCCTGCTCCACAGCAGAGGTTAGGGGAGCCTCAGTTTAGGCCGTTTCAGCAGCCTGATCCTTCGCGGTTTGGACAGTCTTCCCATCCTTAGTTTTTTGGACCTCAGTTTGCCCAGGTGAATGCCATGACTAGGGAGCAAGCGGAGGGCACGCCAGGCGGAGGAGTGATCACAGGTACTTGCTTTGTTTTTGATTTTCCTGCGCATGTGTTGTTTGATACTGGAGCATCACATTCGTTTACTTCGGATGCATTTGTGGTTGAGCATGATTTGCATACCACATCTTTGTGTGATGTTGTATCTGTTGCGAATCCTACCGGCGCGAGCCTGTTCTCCCAGGAGATTTTGTTGAATGATATTCTTAGGTTTGGCGAGAGTGTGCTGTTAGCCAACCTTCTCAGGATAGTGATGTGGGATTTCGATTGTATAGTGGGAATGGACGTGTTGTCTAGCTATAGGGACACTGTGGATTGTTTCCATGGTGTTGTGCGATTTAGGCCCTAGTCTGGCGAGAAATGGAATTTCTATGGCCAAGATTCACAGTCGAAGATTCCTTTAGTCTCTGCGATGGAGATGTTTAGCCTGTTGTCGCTAGAGAATGCTGGATTTATGATATATGCCTTATATGCGTCTTCTTCTTCGAGCGTAGAGCTTATTGGGGTTCCCGTGGTTCGACATTTCCCGGCTGTGTTCCCGAAGGAGATTCCTAGTTTTTCTACGAGGAGAGAGATAGACTTCAGCATTGAGTTGGTACCTGGTACAGCCCCGATTTCGAGAGCTCCGTATCGTTTTGCTCCTGCTGAGTTGAGGGTGCTTAAGGTTCAACTTAGTGATTTGCTGGAGAAGGGGTTCATTAGGCCTAGCATGTCCCCGTGGGGAGCGCCTATCTTGTTTGTTAAGAAAAAGGACGGGTCGATGAGAATGTGTATCGACTTTAGGCATTTGAACAAGGCGACAGTGAAGAATAAGTACCCTTTGCCTAGGATCGATGATTTGTTTGATCAACTTCTGGGTTCGGCTGTGTTTTCTAAGATCGATCTTTGTTCGGGGTACCATCAGTTGCGCATCCGAGAGCAGGATGTTGTGAAGACTGCGTTTCGTACAAGGTATGGACATTATGATTTTCTAGATATGGCTTTTGGTCTAGCGAATGCTCCTGCAGTTTTCATGGACTTGATGAACCGAGTCTTCAGAGAGTTCATCGATCAGTTTGTGATTGTGTTTAGATGACATTTTGGTGCACTCTAAGACTCCGATGCAGCACAAAGAGCATTTGAAGTTGGTTCTTCATACGCTTCGAGACTCGCAGCTTTAGGCTAAGTTCTCCAAGTGCGAGTTTTGGTTAGACCGAGTTGTGTTTCTGGGTCATGTGATTTCAGACGATGGTATTTTTGTGGATCCCAGTAAGGTTGAGGCAATGATTAACTGGGAGCGACCCAATAGTGTTTTTGAGATTCGTAGTTTCTTGGGTTTTGCTGGCTATTATAGGCGTTTTATAGAAGGATTTTCTAGTATAGCTAAGCAAATGACGCAGTTGACTCAGAAGGACAAGAGATTTGTGTGGACTGAGCAATGCGAGAATAGTTTTCAATTTCTCAAGGAGAAGTTAACCACAACGCCTGTGTTGGCCTTGTCGTGTGGTTCGGGTGGTTTTGTGGTTTGTGCAGATGCTTCTTTGAATGGATTGGGTTGTGTGTCGATACAGAATGGTCGAGTCATTGCGTATGCCTCTCGTCAGTTGAAACCGCATGAGACTCGTTACCCAGTTCATGATTTGGAGTTAGCAGCAGTGGTTTTTGCTTTCAATATTTGGCGTCACTACCTGTATGGTGTGCAATTTGTGGTGTACTCCTACCACAAGAGTCTGCAGTATCTATTTTCTCAGTCAGATTTGAACATGAGACAGTGTAGGTGGATGGAGCTGCTAAAATATTTTGATTGTGAGATCAAATATCAGCCTGGGAAAGTGAATGTAGTTGCTTATGCGTTGAGCAGGAAGGCTCAAGTAGCGATGCTGGCTTCGATGCAGATTTCGAAGTTCCATGAGCATCTAAGCACTACTGGTTGGCGATATTACCCAGCCAAGGATTATATTGTGGTGTCTTCATTTCAAGTTGAGCCACAGTTTGTTGATAACATTAGAGCAGCTCAGAGGACTGATCCATCCATCCATGAGTTGAAGTTGAAGGTGAGAGCTGGACAATTGGAAGACTTTTCTATCTCTTGTGATGGTTGTTTGAGGTTTCGTGGCAGATTGGTTGTGCCAAATCTAAGTGATTTGAAGGAAGAGATCTTGCGAGAAGCGCACTGCAGTAGATACAGTGTCCATCATGGTGAAAGGAAGATGTATCATGCCTTGAAGCAGCATTACTGGTGGGCAGGTTTGAAGAGTGATATTGCTGATTTTGTAGCCCGTTGTCTGAATTGTCAGCAAGTCAAGGCTGAGAGGATGAGACTTGTGTTGGCGCAGCGGTGGATCCGGATCCCGTTCCCGGGGCGCAGCGGAAGATTTAAAAATTTTCATCGGAAACGGTCAATACATAACATAAATCAACAATAAACATCCATAGGGTGTTTAGATTTGGTACCTTCCTGGCGTCTAGGCGCCTGGCTCCGACCGATTTCACAAGGAAATCGGCACTTCAACGGTTGGCGGTTGTTGTTCTCCGAATCCGATCCACGACTGAAATCATGATCCCTTCGTCAATCTGCACTAGAAAACGTGACGAATCTTTCACGGACGGAATATCCTCATCGAGACGGTCGGAACAAGTCCGACGGTGATGACAACGGACGGCGCACGGCGGTGGCGCGTCGCGGCGGGCGGCGACGGGCGAGAGGGGCGGCGGCCGAGGAGTGTGGGAGAGGAGGGAGGCGGCTAGCAATCTAGGGTTTGTGATGGTTGTTGTGTAGACAATGTAGCCCTAGGTCAAGTATTAATAGACATGTGATGGGCTTGGACCGGCCCAATGGGCCTGGGGCGGGCCCAGGTCCATATGAATATTCGGTTCAAGTACATCTCCGTGGCTCCATCATAATCCCGATCGACGATCAGATCGGACCGATCTACACAGTTTACAAAATTGAGTATTATGATGCGAAAACAATTTTTCAGACCACCTAGTCCAAAATTGCA
Organism: Dorcoceras hygrometricum; assembly: GCA_001598015.1. NCBI lineage: Eukaryota > Viridiplantae > Streptophyta > Magnoliopsida > Lamiales > Gesneriaceae > Dorcoceras > Dorcoceras hygrometricum. Next base: position 60,321 of record KQ995696.1, read on the forward strand.
GTGCGATCTATGGAGTTTTGATTTGACATTTTGACCAACATGATCTCTTCTCGGCTGAGTCTTTTTCCAACCAGATTTTGCCTTCCTAAAGTTACACCGCGGCTGGTGTTGAACATGAGACTTGGAACCAGCTTTCGCTTTATCCTTGTCCAACTTGTTATTTAGCCAGCTGGGCTTTGAACTCTCAGGCCTTTGATAGCCGATGCCATCTTTTCCTTCATGACTTGACTGAGAAGAGCTCTGGTCATCATATCGCATTGACTCGCAACAGTCATATATCACACTGGCTTTGACAAAGCCCATTTTATTGAACTTGTCATAGCCCGGCTGTGACTGAGTACTGGTCTCTCCTTCACTGAATTCACTACTATTGAATCCCAATCCAGAGTTATCATTGGCTAGTTTTTGACTCTCGTTCAGTTTGTGAAGAGATCTAGAAGACCGATTCCAGGCGCTCACTACTTGCTTCAATATTTCGATTTCAGCTTTGAGCTCACTGGTCTCATTTTTCAGCACATCATTCTCAGCTGTTAGCTTACTCAACTCAGTCTTCAAGCTGTCAATATCCTCAAGCTCATCAGAACTTGATTCAATCGAACTACTTTTTAGACTCATGTTTTCAGCTTTAGCTTCCTCGAATGAGTGAGAAAGCTTCCTGTACTCTTTGACCATATCATTTAGTGCTGTGACAAGGTCTTCTCGTGTAAATTCAACATTGGAAAAATCGAATACCTCGTCATCATCCATCTGGTCAGCCATGAGACAATGAACTTCCTCCTGTTCACTATCGCTGGATGATGAGCTGCTGGATGAAGATTCTGAATTACTATCTTCCCTGCTCTTGGTACTTTCCTCAGCCATCAACACTTTACGGTCATGCTTGCGGCTGGGTTTCTTGTCACTTCTCATCCTCATCCTCCTATCCTTGGATCGCTCCTTGGATTTTTCGACATTTCTATCATCATTCTTGTCATCACGGTTGTACCGATCCTCCTTCTTGTATCTATCCTCCTTCTTCTCATCTCTTCTGTATCTGTCATCTTTCTTGGGCCTGTTGCACTCAGCTGCAAAATGCTCTGGTCGTTCACAATTGAAACATATCACGTCAGATACATTTATCAGATTTATTAAAATTGTTGTAAGGAGAGAAAGGGTGGAAGGATCTTCTCATGAATTTCCCAAACTTCTTGACGAAGAGGGACATGACGTCGTCACTAAGTTGGTCAGCCGTCTTGCTGGTGCTAGGAGAGCACTGTTCGATTGTTGTAGCTGCCAATGCTTTTGTCGGCTGGGAGGTTGAGGGAACTTCAGATCTTGTCTCCAGTTCAAATTCGTATGCCTTTAGATTTGCGAACAGATGATGAAGCTCCATCTTGTTCAGGTCCTTCGACTCCCTCATCTGTCAGGCCTCGTGCTCTAAACAGACAACACATGCGGAAGCTATCAAAAAGTGGGTAAAATTTTCGCTTTTAGGCCCGACGGTTTTAAACATATAATTTAAAATACAACGATACTTAAAATAAGTTTCCCAATTCATAAAACAACCAACAATAAAGCATACATAATTCATAATATGTATCAGACTCCCCTACGAGTACAACGACAAAGCACAGGGCATCCCCCTGGCTAACTGATACATATATATAAGTATGCTATATGCAACTGGGACACGCTAGCCACCTCCTGGGGCACCACCAGCTGGGTTAAAACCACGACCAGCTGTAGAACCTGGGTTTCCTGAAAACAAAGCAACAAAGAAACAACCAAGCCCCGGAGGGACATGGGGTCAAACATCAACAACATACAGTGGCCACGGGGTGTGTTCACAGTGTGGTAATGAGCCACTCACCATGACACTACACTCAATTACCAGATGCATCAAACAATCCAACCTGCTGTTGCCTCGCCCATGAACTGTGGTAGTTAAACACTCGGCTCGTGGTGGCTAACGATCCCAGCAGGGAGATGAGAGTGCGGTATCGCCGCTCGCCCTCGCATCCTGGTAATAATCAACAACAGAAATACAAGATACAAGGCTGAAAAATACGATACATAAGGGATCTGAAATATGCGTGAACGAATGCGTGTATGCAATTCACATGAAACAGCTAGCATAAACACCAATGCTTAGCAAGAAATACACAGATAAGTTCATCGAAACATCCCAGCAGCCACGCATAATATCTCACGCCAATCCCAAGCTAAATCAAGCTCAAATCTGTACCTTATACTTCTGGGATATAATTAGCACACGCTGGTTACCACAAGGAAATCCCGAAGACTCTGGTAAAAGCCTGATAAACACACGGCATACACAACATAAATCTTACGGGATGCTAAACAAGCTCACGGCCGGGAGTCACACTCAACCAGCTGCCCAATATACCTCAACAGTTAAACGAAAAGCTTAAAACTATGGCTAGGAACAAGGTCTCACCGAAAACCAGAACGTAGTTCTACCCGGTCGACGCAATACTCGAACGGCAGCAACTTCGCGTTCCTCAACTAGCCAATTACAGCTTCTAAAACTGGTGAAGAGTGATAGAGCTTCTCGAGAGGAGTCCAACGCTACCTCACACAAGCAAAAAAACCACCGGAAACGCCGGGAATTCGTCGGAAAAGCTCACGGCTGAAAAGTGCTCTAGGGTTCGAAACGAAGAACACAGACGAGGGAAATATTTGCTAAGTATGGAATTGATATCACAATTTGAAGACCAACACTTCCTATAAATAGCACTTGCAACGACTGAAATCAACACAATCAATTCCCCAAACCAGCAGGTACCAACTAACCAGCAGACGCAAGAACCAACTGCTGATTTCTCGCAACATCCAAACGACGACGTTTCCTGTCGAGCTACAGGAATGTTGACCCGCGTTGACATCTTCTTCTGCTGAACAACCAGCAGACACACACACGCAATTCCACCAGCTGGTACCAGATGCAACATCCAAATGACGTCACGCCAACTAAACTAAACGCAGTCGTTTTAGCCCTCAACGCAAATACACTAATGCATCTGCTGATTTCAACACGCGCAACCAGACTTCACGCAAACGACGGCGTTTCAGGAATCTCGCGCTAAAACATGCTTTGACTGGTTTTGCCACCGACCAGCTGCTAGCTCACAAAACCAGCTGATACTCAAAAATCTCAAAAACACGAAAACTTCCAGAATTGCTCCAAATGCTATTTCAGACCCGAAAATGTATACCAAACTCTCAAACAGAGATTTGAACAAGTGGAGATCTCCAAAAACCGATACAATCCAACAAATTAATCTTAATACAAATCCAGGTCTCACATTTCTCCCCCACTAAAAAGGATTTCGTCCTCGAACTCAAACAACAATTCTGAATCAACAAACAACAGTAGAGGCTAGAATAGAAACTAAAAACTAACACCAGAACTCTCCCAACACTAGGCCAAGAGTCAAGATAACTGAGCAAACACATCACAACAACTAAGGAAGAAAAACAGCAAAACTACAAGCTACTGGATAATCTAGCTCAACAGCTACTCAAATAGATGCGGCCACTCGCGCTGCATCCTTTCTTCCAGCTCCCAAGTAGCTTCTTCCCTACCATGTTTGCTCCACTGCACCATTACTAACGGAATGGTCTTATTCCTCAACTGTTTCTCTTTTCTGCCAAGGATCTGCAAAGGGTATTCTGGATAACGCAACGACTGATCTAGCTCTACCTCGTCAGTTCCAAGCACATGAGACGGATCTGGCTCGTATTTCCTCAACATCGACACATGAAACACATCGTGAAGAGAGGACAACTCTGATGGCAACAACAACCGATACGCTAAAGAGCCAATCCTCTCGACAACCTCATACGGACCAACGTAACGAGGGGCTAACTTTCCCTTGCGTCCAAAGCGCATCACACTACGAAACGGAGAAACCTTGAGAAATACACGATCACCAACCTGAAACTCAAGAGGTCGACGCCTCTTATTCGCATAACTGGCTTGGTGATCCTGGGCAGCTTTCATCCGTTGTCTGATTAGGTCAGGGGCAGATAACTGCTTCTCCCCCACTTCTTCCCAACACACTGGCGATCTGCACTTACTGCCATACAAAGCCTCGAAAGGCGCCATGCCAATCGTCACATGGTAGCTGTTATTATACGAAAACTCAACCAAAGACAACGCGTCTTGCCAACTACCTCCGAAATCCAACACAACAGCACGCAACATATCCTCTAACGTCTGGATAGTTCGCTCAGATTGGCCATCTGTCTGGGGATGATACGCGGTACTCATAGCCAATCTAGTGCCCAAAGCTGTCTGCAAACTCTTCCAAAACCTGGAAGTAAACCTCGGATCTCGGTCAGACACGATTGAAACAGGCACACCATGCAATCTAACAACAAAATCAACGTACAGCTTCGCCATCTTCTTCAACGAGAAGGTCATCCCAAGGGAATGAAGTGCACAGACTTAGACAAACGGTCTACAACTACCCAAACAGCATCGCACCCTCGGCTGGAACGAGGCAAATGCGTCACAAAATCCATCGCAATGTGCTCCCAATTCCATTGGGGCACCTCTAAACTCTGCAACAGACCACCAGGTCTCATCCTTTCGGCCTTTACCAT